>CVRI01000047.1:896468-932230 GCA_900005825.1 Clunio marinus | reverse complement strand
TCTTGTTTATTCATTTCATTAACTTTTCTATATTAAGTTGTGGTGCATAGGAGAAAATTCTCCCCCGAGAATTATAAAAAGAGTTTATACTCTTAACTATGTACAAATTAAGAAATAAAACTTAAACAAACAAACAAACAAACTTTAATTAATAATTACGCAAAAAACTGAATCGTAAAATAATCAAAGTAAAAGCTTTTGAGTACCTACGAGATTATAAGCGCCACTTAATGTTATCAAACTTCCTCTTTCAAAAGAAAATGATAACAAAACTCTCAATAAGCATTTTCAAAAATATCTTTATGAGTAATGTTGATATAAATTTTATACTTCTAAGATTTTAGGCACTTATGAGGAACAATTAAGTGCTTCAATTCCATTTATTGCTGACTTCTATCACTTCAGAAATCGGGACTTCTCAGATATATTTCCTATGACGTTAATTGGCGCACTAAAGATAGCCGAAAGAAATCACACAACGGCAAGTGATGACTTAACAGTTAGTTTGTATAAGATTGCAGCAGTAAGATTGTATTTATGATCTTAAAAATAGCAAATTAACAATTCAGAAGGAACATGCATTTTGATAGATTTAAACTCGGCAAAGTCGAAATTTTTTTATCTTATCTAATCGTAATTCAACAATCTTCATATTGTGCTTCTTTTTGAATTAAATTTAACTTAAATTCGTTATAAGTTGACGTTCTTTTTCTTCCCATTATTATTATCAAGAAAAACTTCTTTTTTTTATTACTTCAGAATATGTTATCATACAAAGTATTGAATTAGTGATAAGAGATTTGCTGAATTAATCTTTATAAAACAAACTTTTTTCGGTTTTTCTGTTCAGTAACGTTTTGAGTTTCATTTCGAATCACCAACTTAGAAAAGAAAAAAATCTTCAAAATGAGTCGACTCGTATTTTGTGCTTATTCAACCTTTATTATTAGCATTATCATTCAAGCAGCAAGTTTGATTGATAAATGTCCTTCTGTGACAGATTTCCCATCAACAGAATTGAGAAGTTTCAGCGAAGAAGATTTCGCATGGCAATATCAAAAAAGTCTTGTGATTGCTTTTGACACGACAGGCTCAATGGAAGATGATTTAGAACAATTGAGAGAAGCTGCGATTGTAATCGTTAATGAACTATCTGAAAGGGAAGACAATGTCATTGAGAATTATATTCTGTCATTGTTCAATGATCCTTGTAAGTTTTTATTTTATTGAACTCTTAAATAAATTTATTAACTTTTTTTTTGTTTCTTTCTCAGATGTCGCAGAACCTTTTGTGACGACAGATCCATCAGAACTCATTGCAAGATTAAATGAAGTGGTAGTGAACCCCCCCAACAGTGATTGCCCTGAACCTGCCATGCAAGGAATGAAAAACGCTTTGGAAGTCGCTTATCCGAATTCTTTAGTTTTTGTTTTCACCGATGCCAGTGCCAAAGATTTTGAACTCTTCGATGACGTTGCGGGTTTAATTCNACTCTTAAATAAATTTATTTATTTTTTTTGTTTCTTTCTCAGATGTCGCAGAACCTTTTGTGACGACAGATCCATCAGAACTCATTGCAAGATTAAATAAAGTGACAGTAAGTGGGGGTGGCGATTGCCCCGAACTTGCTATGCTTGGGATTAAAAACGCCTTGGAAGTCGCTTATCCGAATTCTTTAGTTTTTGTTTTCACCGATGCCAGTGCCAAAGATTTTGAACTCTTCGATGACGTTGCGGGTTTAATTCAATTGAAACAAATTCGTGCATATTTTCTTTTGACTGGAAATTGTGGAGATTCAACAGCTCCAGGTTATCAAGTGTTTGAGAGAATTGCCCGTGTTAGTGATGGACAAGTTTTCAACATGAACAGAGATGAAGTAAGAGACGTCATGTTGGCAATTCGATTTGTTTTGGATCCTGGTTTCGTGTCGTTATTCTCATTAGACTTTGAAGAAGCTGGTTCAAATTCCACTGACATTGCAATCGATCCAAGCTTCACAAGTGTCAGTGTGGCATTGTCAGGCATGATGGCAGATTTGACAGTCAGAGATGCATCGGGCGACATTCCCAGTGGAGAACTTTTCTCTGCAACTAACATCAAAATTATGACAATTCCGGCTTCCAACACTGTTTTAACAGTTGAAGCATCAGCTGAGTCTGCTTATTCAATTCGAATCACTGGCATTAGTGCGATCCAATTTCGTTTTGGATTCAGTTCATCAACGCCAAGAAACTTAAATGAAACACAAATTTTGCCATTAAGATCGCAGCCAAATATTTTATCAATTTTCGCTTCTAATCCTTTGTTGATAAACTGCATGTTCCAAGTGAGTTTCATACCGGTCGATGACGACTTTCAAGTCATTGATATGGAATTAAAGAGAACAAGTAGCGACGTGTATTCAACGAATGTTATAAATATTCCAAGTAGACCATTCAAGATAATGGCGTACGGAGTAGATACAGAAGGGAACGAGATCAGCCGATTATTGTCGACAGGAATTGGCATCACAACCGTTGTTGTTTCTTGTTCAACCAAATGTGCAATAGACGGCACAGGCTTTGTTCCATTCAAGTACGATTGCTCGAGATATTACGTATGCATCAAGGGAGTCCAGCATGCCAGATCATGTCCAATTGGTGAAGCGTTCGATGTTTCTACGTCATCATGTGTCAGTTCTACTGGTGTTCGTTGTTTCAGAGATTCATGTCTTGATTAATAATTTCAAGAATTTAAAATAAAAATGAAATCAAAGTGAAATTAATTTTTTGTTCGCTAAACTCGAGATTCATTTTCACAAACAGCTTCGGTTAAAAGATCCAACAAAATTTCTATTTTAGCGTTTAACATGATATTTTGTTCTTGTAACTTTTGATTCTTTTTCAGAGTTTTTGTAACATCATCCAAGTCTTCATTCTTTTTCAAGTTTATCCAAACCCCATTTACGAATGTCAAACTTTTATCATTGCTTAATTTAAGTTCAATTCTCTTGAAATCATCGACTTCTTCAGTTAATTTCGGTGCTGTTGACAGTCGTGATTCTCTGGGCTTTAGTTGAAGTTTTGTGAATTTTTTTGCAAACATCGGCATCGTTTCAAATGCTTTATTTACTTAATTGTAATGAATTTAACACCTTTTATCGTGCGTAGCTTTTACAACTGTTTTGATTATTTTGTTGCCTTAGAAACTGTTATCATGCCTCGTGATGATTATTTCATCATTTTCATCATTTACAATTTTCGTTTTAAATGTTTTATGAATTTAAAATGATTAAATCAACTAACTAATGAGCTTGCTAATGAGAATGCTTGCAGAAATTCTTTTGTGGATGTGATAAACTAATGAAAAGTTAAAAATAACTCCAAAGTTTGTACAATACGTTGTCGTAGTAACTGTTGCTATCTAACGCAAACACTCAATTTTATATTCCTTTTTGTTTACTTTCAAAAATCCTGATTAAGAAACATAAAACTTATCTGGAAAGAAAACTAAATTATGAACATATTTGTTCCCCAATAAAATTTGAAACGCCAGAAAGCTTGCAATTATATTTTTGTAGACAAATCATAAAACTGAATTTATTTCTAAGAAAAAAGTTTGATGAGAACTCAAATTCAACATGACTGAGCAAGGAACTTCAACAACTCGTGATAACACTTTAGAAGGAAGTATTGAGTAAGTTGTTAGTTTAATATTTCAAATAATCATCAACTCTCATTCCTTGATTGATCATCTTAGGAATATCTTCCGTCTAATGAATAATTATGAGAATCTTGTAATGGAAATTGAAGCTGAACAAAAAAGATTTCGTTATGAAAATCAACATTTGAAGGAAAGTCTTGTTGCTATAATTGAAGAGAACAAACGATTAAAATCAGAAGAACAAGATGATCCACTCGGTGCTTTTAAAAACGATTACATCAAAGTAGCTGACAACATTTTTAATAATTTAAGGAATCAAATTCAATCAATTAATCAGGTTGGTTTGTAAACATCTGCTTAAAATATTTTAATTCAAATTATTCTTCTTAATTAAGGAGAAGGAAATGTTTGAAAGGCTATGGAAGAAAACTGCAACAATACTCGAGCAAGAAGTTCCTTTAAACTCCATGACAAAAGTAATTTAAATAATTTATCTTGTAATTGAAATAATTCCTTGATTCCCTTTAAGATAAAAAGTGATTATGAGTTGGAACTGAAACGCGTTAAAGAAGAACTTTTGACAACAACAAACCACAATGAACAGACCAATAAAATCAACGGCGCTCTTCAAGTTAACATAAAAAATTTAATTAAAAAAGTTGACATGATGCAAAGTCAAAATAAGAGTTTGAGTGAAAAGTTGAAAACATCGGAAGATGAAAGGAAGGAACTTGAAGCATGTCTTGAAGACTCAAATGAACTGAATAAAGAACAAATGAAAAAGGCTACAGAATCCTTGCAGAAGTTACAAGAAACTATTAAAGTTGCTGATGAAGCAATGGCAGAGATCGACACTCTAATGAAGGAAAAACATCAAATGCAAGAAGAGTGTGACAGTCTCGCTCATACAATTGGATCTGTTATGGAATCAGCGTCGGAAAAGATCAGCAAAGAGATTGAAGATCTTAAATTTCAACATTTAAAAGACTTGGATGATTCCAAGGCCGAGATGGAAAGATTGAAGCAAATGTTGATGTTGGAAAAAGCCAAAGTACGTTTCATTATTAAATACACTTAAAAATTCTACTTTAATTAATAATTTCAGACTGAAATTGCTGAACAAAAGGCAAAGACACTTGAAGAAAAATTGAAATCACTCGACATGACACAAACTTTTTGTGATGAAGATATAAAGACAGCAATCCAAACAATTGTAAGCTTAATTAAGTTTATCAAACATTTCTTAATAAATTTCAACATTTTCAGGAAGAAACAAATTCAAAAATCTTATCAATGAAACGAGCAATTGAAGTCGAGAAAGAACATAACAAAACATGCATTGAGGAAATCCAAAAGTTAAACAAAATCATTGAAAATAATCACAAATATAAAAACAAATGGAAAGTTCTTTTAATGGACATTACGAAAAAGCTTGAAGACAAAATTAATCGATTGGTCGTTGAAAATCAAGAGTTACGAACGTCGATCAAAGGTCGAAGGAAATAAAATGATTGAAACATTGTGCAATAAAAAATTATATTTTAATAAATTAATAACTAAAGGCTGAAATTATGTTGAGTTGAAGTATCAAGCACACACCTGATTGACAATGCTTACACTATCAATAGAAGCAACTTCAAACATCTATAAGAAGTCTCGTGAAGTGTAAAAAATTTAAATTGAGTTAAGTCGTGCGGATTTTCTTCAGAAATTTCTTTACAGATGATTAAAAGATTCATCATGAGAATTACGAGAGGAAATTGCATTTTCTAATGGTCATCCTTTGCTCGTTTCACACGCGTCCATCAGGAATTCCGTAGAGTCATTTGATGGAAGTATTTTCACCCTTTTTCTCCTCGTTTTTGCTTTTCTTTTTGTGATAGCAAATTAAGCAGATCACTGAGCATGTAAAAGGGAAGAAGTCGAAAAGGTGAAATTGTCATTCCGAGACATGAATTATTATTTAGAGTTGTTATTTCTCATCTTTATCTAAGCACCAAAAGACGTTTTATTTATGACTATTTTTAACTGCAGTCGAAAGCAATTCGGATAAAAGTTCTTCCTACTCCAACACAATTTAAATTAAAAATTTACTGCACAGCAAGGCAAAGCGCGTTATTTATGACTCTCATGACTCATTTTTTACTTCATAAAACAACTCTCGATGAAGGAGAAAAATTAAACAAATCTTTCTTACGTCTTGAAGGTGGAGGTTTCTCGTTTTATTTTTGTATTCGTCTTCTTCATTCATCATTTTTACCGCGGTAGCGATGAGCGAAAGATGATAATTTTTTAATTTTAACAAGTCTCTGAATGGTCTTTAAGGGGGTTGAATCGAGGATTCTTCATGAAAAATGTGTGAACATTAAAAAACGTGTAAGGAGATAATTTACATCATAAAAGGGAAGAATACTTAAAAACACGAAATTTCTGACTTTGTCCACGATGCTACTCCAAATAAGAAGAAGAACAAGAATCCCTCGCTAAGAAAATACTTTGGAGAGAAGAAAGAATTTTTATTTAATTTACTTCAGATTACGACTGTGCGAGAAAGCAATGGAATGAAACATAATGCGAGGGTGTGACGCGCCCTTGAATGGTAAAGAAAATTTCATATTAATTCGAACATAAACGCTATTTAAAAGGCCAACACAGAAAGGGGACCCAAAGAAAAGAGAAAAAAAATCTAATAAAGAAAAATGATGCCTTACGAACATAAAAGTTTATTTAATTTCGATTGTAATTCTTCGCTTTCGCCTTGTTCTTGCTTTCACGCCAAAAAACATTATTGCTGAACGATTATGGTCTTAACGTTATTTATTCCAATTTCATATATCAATTTGGTATCGAAGAAAATGCGAGCGAATAAATTAAATGATGGAAATTCTAATAAAACGTTATAGAGTCGCTTTGGGAAAGCTAAAATTTTATTTACTAATTATTCCGATTACGATGAGCTTAGAATTGCAGCTGATTAGCAATATAATTGGATACATGCGAGGATATTTAAACAGCATTTGCTTGTGCTTGTTTGAGGGTGGAGAAAAGTCATGAAAATATTGCCATGTTTGGATATCTCAAACAAACCGCAAAAGCCGCATCAATTGGGATTAAAGATCTCGATCTTGAGAGTCCATAAAAAGAGCGTCGCACATTGAATTCTATTATCACTTTTGATGCGGAATTATTGCGTAAAGTACTTTTTATGACTATTCGAAAGAAATGTTTAGAGATTTTGACCCCGAAATATGTTATAATAAATATTTCTCCATGAGAATCCATTAGGCAGAACAATAAAATAAGTAAAAGACATTTTTTTACAGTCATAAATAAAGATTACTTACTGGCTCATGTCGTTGAGTTATGCTACGAAATGGATCATCTTTCACTCATTGTTGAATGGATGAAATAACTCCCTCAAAATTTAATAACTTTAAAGACGAATTTCAACATGCTGCGGAATTTTTATGGACATCTTATGCAAATGTAATTTCCATCGGAATGGATGAAAGTATTTTCAAGATGAGAGAATCTAGCAGAACAAAAGAAAAAAATAAATTCCATCATTATGCAAAGATGACGAAAAGACATTTAAAAGAGTTGAGATGAGAATTATCACCCTTTCCATACAAATGTCTTATAATCATGAGACGATTCTCTTGATGCGCCGCAGTAATAAAAAATTGTCAAGGCACTTGATCTCGAATGGAGCCGTCTCTCTAGAGGATTTGAATGTTTTACGCTTAAAGCCTTGTAATCCTTAATGAATATGCAAATTGTGTTAATTAAGAAATGAGACAAATTGGAGACAATCTAAAAGCATTTTCGCAAGAAGCCATGAAGTCATTTCCAGCACTACTCAACTTTCCAATGTCGTTCTAATAATAAATAAACAAAAAAGAAAAAAGAGCTGCACCATCTGCCCATGAAATGATCTTTTAACATCAGTCAGTCAGAGTGCATTTAAATAATCATTTGTCAACTAAGTTTAGCATAAAATTGCAATCAAAATGGACTCTGGTCAGATATAAGCAGCACGAGAAATAACAATCATCTGGGTAACATACGGTTTTGATGACCGTAAAAAAAAGAATGGAAACATCTCCAATAATAATAAAAAGATATCGTTAGAGTTCAGAGAGAAATGGAAATCTGATTCAAATAAAAATTGTTTTTAATAAAAAAAAATTAAACAATATTTCATTTATCATTGAGAATTAAATGCATTATCGAAACATGCCGTCGGTCATTTCTTATTATTATTGTTCATTTATTCGTGCAAGAAGGGTAAGTAAGCAATCGAACATCTCATTGACTCTTTGTACAAATATTTTATGCAATTTCTCTTATATTAAAGTCAATAAAGACCATTCACTATTGTTTAGCAGATGACAATAAAAGAAATGAATTTTACTTTGATAAAGTTGTAATCCGTGATTTAAGAATTTTACTTTCGTCACGACAATGAACGAATAATTCTTTTATTTCATATCACAACAATTACAATAAAATGTAATTAAATGAAAAGTTTTGCTAATTCTCATGAAATTGGAAAGAGAACGAAATAAATTCTCAATTTGTCTGATGTGACTTAAATGTTGCGCAACATGAGAGAGATAGAGAGAAGAATTCTTTTCCTTTTATTTAAGGCAAGATAATTTAGATTATTATTGAAGATCGAAGGGAGTTCAAAGAAGTCGATAGAGACAGTTACAATTGAATCTTTCAAGAGTTCAGATGTACGTTAGAATGAGAGAAATTCAAACTTTTTTCAAGCATTTTCGGTGGTCCACATTCTTCAATAAATATCACTCAACCGTTGACAACAAAAGACTGACATCGAGTGTGGTGACAAAAGACATAAAAGACACTCTTGAAATTTAAAATAAAAAGAAATGTTTCGACTTATTTCTTGAAAATATTGCCTTAAATTTGTTTCTTCTACTTAAGATCCATTTAAACGCGCTGTTACAAAGGAAAAATATGATTCCTTGAATATTTTGACAATCACAATAAAAATTTCACGGTGCTTTACTAGCACTTGCGTCTCTCAACATGATAATGCTTCGCAGTCGATTTACATAAATTGATTTTCCACGGGTTACTTTTATTTTATGATAATTCTTTCCGACATTCTGCTACAAAGCTCTTTGCTTGGTGCGAGATTTTGTGGAGGAAAATTTTCAATTTATTACTTTGTAAGTTATGCAAACTTTATCGCAAATGCGCAATGAAATCTTCATTAGAGCTCCATAAATTTATGAAAAGAAATTCACAAATTTAACCAGCAAACAGTTAGTAAGTCACATATTGTGCTATTGCAATGCTTGCAGCATCTGACTTAACTAATTGGTACAACAAGACGAGTTGTGCTAATTAATATTACCCTCGTGAGTTTTGCAGACATTCGCCGACTCATTCCATTCTGTTTTCTTTTAATTGAATCGAAAATGCATTCGTGAAACGTAAAGAAAAACTGCTTGTTTTACAATCCCAAGCATCATGTAAATGCGAACATGTGTTTAGCCAATTTATTGAACTGCTACTTTATTTATAATACCATCGAATGACGATATTGAAGTAAAGCGAAGGAAAAAAAGACTTCAATTTGATTTTTTTCCTACAAATTCGTGAATTGTTGTCGAGAAATTTGTTTTAGTTTAAATCACAAAAGGAAAGACAAGAAAAAGAAACTTTTTGGAATTTGCAAACAAAAGAATAAAAAAATTTATTTTGCTTACACAAGACCAGCAGAAATGTCTTTCAGTTAGTTGTTTATCTTGAACAAAAGGACCATAACGCGAGATCAATAACCGTGAAGGAAATTGGAAGAGAATTAGTGATTGTTTGTTGAGTCAGTTGTTATGACAAGTAGTTTGGCTAAATCGATTTTGAATAAATTTCTGTAACGTTTCGTTTGTGATGAAATCAAAGTTTCGAAAGTTATTAACTTAAATTTTGTAAAGTCAGGTCAGTGATTCATTCCTGGACTTCAATCACATTCTTAAACTTATCATTGACATAAATCTAAGAAATCTTTTAACGCATTTTTTTAACAAAAGAAGTCAGCAGAAAAATGTTCTTCATTGTCGAATGAAGTTGAAAGTTCTTCAACTTTGGTCAAAAGAAGCGTGCCGATGCTTCCATTCTAGTTGTATTCACAAAAAAAATCTTTCAGAAAGAATGAAAAGGTCTGAGAGAGAAGAGACTTAATAAGGAATTCGTATCAACTGCATATCACAACATTTCATTCCTTTTCTGAGATATTGAATGTCTTTGTCTTCATGTAAATTGATTAACTTGATATTGCATTGAATATGGATATTTGTGATGCTTCCAAGCTTGATAATGCAAATAATTACTGTTGCTAGTGCTACTAACAATGCCTCATAAGCTATTTTAATTAATAAGATTCACAACTGATTTAAATACTTGATCGCAATGGAAGATTCAACAGCGTCTTCCTTATGAGTCAACCAATGCTTGGTGCTTTGGAAAGCGACACTATTAGCACATCGATATATGAATATAAGCAAATTTTTGTATAATTAATGAGATGGTTGACTTATGTGTAACTGAAAAAGTTTTCTTATTTTCATACTAAATGACATCAGTCAAACTAATTGCTTTCGATCACCGATCACTTAAAAAGATTTCATAAGAAAAATTTACTTTCGATTGATAATCGACGAATTGTGATTGTAGAAATCTTTTTGTTCTGTTTTAATGACTGATTGGCGCTTCGTGATAAGATGGAATAAAACTTTCCGTTGACAATCGAAATTATTGAGAAGGAAATGTCGCTATTTAATGTAAAAAGTGCATAAAGTACCCAACTGAGATAAGTTTTGTCGTCTGGAGACAATATTTTCCTGATCAACCATCAAGAGTTGTCAACAGTCATCAAGTGATTGAGCGATATGGAACGTTGAAATATATTTCTCTTGTCTTGTTGTCTCCAATCGAGTTCGGACGACTTTATGCATAATTATCTTCTCGATTTTCTCGTTCATGAGAGAATTTGTAATGGAAAGACATGAATCAAGAAAAATTAATTTTCTGAAGCAATTTCATTGGTAATCAATCAATTTTCAATTATTTAAAATTCTACGTTGTGGTTATCAATTAGAACTGAATCAATTATTAGATCTTATTATATTTTATTTATCTTTCATCTCTCTGACGTTGTCATTCTCGCATTTTATTGCTTCTCTGACCAGCTTCGTTGTTGTTGATTCTTCCAGCAACTTGCACGATTAATTTTCTTTCTCTTTTCTCAAGCGCCGCGTACTTTCCCAATACATAAATTTTATATTTTTCAACAGCCATTTATTGACTGCTGGGGAATTTTTAATTTGATGAATATTTAGGAAACATTCTGAGATAAACATCAACAAATGTTTAGCATTAATTTGCAGCATCTCTAAACGCGACTTGTTATGAATAATTCATGTGGATAATTTAATTACTTAATTAGATATTTATGAGATCACTTCATCGATGAGTTGCTATCTGTTTCTTTATTGTAAGTATCAGCTTTTAACTTTATTCCTATTGAGTACTTGACAGTCTTGGGTATCAGTGTCAATATGATAGTCACAATGATTTATTGCTAATAGAAATAAATGAAATAAGTTTCAGCTTTCTTTCTTTCTTATGACTTACAAATAAACAATTCTAATCCTTAAATAGCATCAGAAATTAAGTGTATTGACTTTACGATTGTAAAAGAAATTGTAAAAACTCAATGCAACACGAAAAAGTAATCTAAAATGTAAATTGATCCATCGCTATGTTATATTGCAACGAAAGTCTGCATGGAACCTCCACCAGTAATAATTTGCATGTTGTGATTCTTGTAACAAAAAAGAAATCATTGAAACGCGATGAGCTTGAAAGAACAGAGAAGAATGAAAAATGCAAAAAATTATTGCACTAAATTGAAATGACCTGTTGTGTTTTACTTTCATTTGATTAAATGAATCCAATCTCACTTGTAGCATCATGCAATGCTAAACTCATGAAGATTTATGTTTCGAATTTACTTTTGATAAGAAAACTTTTCATGTTAACATTAACATAGTTTTTTATTGAGAAAATTTCTTAATTGCTTTATTTGCCACCTCATAATGATGCAACATGATATTTTAATTAAAATTTAAATTACTTCTTTCGCAGTTGGGCATCATTGTCAAAAAAGTTACTTTGGAAATATTTTCCCCATGAAAGTTCATGAATAATCATCTGAACCGCATCTTACACTTCACAGTCGTTTAATCTCATTAAGAAAGTGTTTAAAGAAACATCATTTTAATCTTGAAACTTGCGCAAAGGGGAATTATGGAAGAAGGAATTGCGACTTACACCAAGTAATCCGATATATGTCAAGAAATCTCTCGGATCTTTGACGCTTGAGTGCAAAATCTTGTAAACTGTTTCGGAAGAAATAATCAAAGGACGAGAATGACGTGGGGTTGATGAAATTTTGTATTCTTTATGCTAATTTTAATGAACTCAAGATTTCCTTAAAGGAAGCTCAGCCAATTAATCGGCAGAATGTTTCTCTGCTTTACTTCAACTTCCAAGCGATTTATTTTAATTCAGGAAATTGAAAAAATGCTAATTCACTTCCCTTTATAATCTTTAATGCTTTTAACAGAAAAAAACCATAAGTTTCCAATTTGTTAAAGTCTCCTTTGTTTTCTAAAGTTGAGATGAAACACTTTTAAAACTGTTGAATAATAAAAAAAAATCAGCAGGCATGCGGCGATTTAAAAATATTATGAAGAATATTTCACACCAGCAGTTGATATTTAGATGAAAATTAGTCATGATGGAAACGGATTAAAGTAGATGTGTGCATAATCTACACTTCGTGACAAATTCTACGAGAGTTTTTCAGACATTTATTAAGTTATTCGTTAGATTTGCTTCATTTTGCAATTTATTGCTTGGGAACAAAAACAATTAAAAATTATTTATTGCTGATAACAGAAAAAGTTTTGTCCTATTTTAAATCGGAAGCATTAGATATGTGAAGCTATTTAGAGACTAAAATAAATTTTATTTAATTCAAAACTGATTGCAAAGCATTGATAAACTGTGTACATAAGTATGTTAAGACTAATTTCTGATACTTTAATTAAACCTTTTGGCTAAAAATGAATCATCTGTTTAATTCACTCAAATTTAAAGAATAATGTTAAGCCTTTTCATTCAACTCATCTATGGAACAACAAAAGGGGTCAAAGTTAATCAAATCGCTTTAAAAGGATGAATTTAACTTCTTGTCACAATATTTATTCGCTATAAAAATTGATGAGCAAGAACATGAAAACCCCGAAACGAGAAAAAAGTTTAAAATCCAATAAAAGTCTCTATTCTATTGTAAACATTACCGGCTAAATGTTCGACAAATGTTACATCAGGGAATTTGAAAATATTTTCAACATTTTTTTTCCTTTAACTTTCACTTTCGCGAGACATCGATTTTTATTGCTTTTTTATTTTCTTTTAAGTGCACAATGAAACATTTTTCAGTCAGGGCGCGAGAATGAAAAGAAAGAAAAAACACTTTATTAGCCAACATTAAACTCCCACCCCCACAATTGACATTCAAGATTGTTTCGTTTGGCAATAAATATGAATTATTTTTGGATGCTGCGAAAATCTTTCTTGCAGCCTTCATTCCTCCAGATGTAGCATATTGTGAATTTCCTTTCCACTTTTTTCATTCACGAAAACGAAGAGAGGAAATAAAATTAGCATAATAATGTAATGCTTCAAAAGCTTGTAAAGTAGCAAGTGTTAAAAAAATCCCTGCAATCTGTGAAAGCGCATTCATAACTTAAATGATGATGATGATGAAAAATACTTTTTTTCTTTTAAAATTTACTTTAATTTGTGAGGTCAGAGTGAACCTTAAAAAAAGTCGTGATGTTTGTAAATCGTTTATTCATCTTCAGTTGTTTTTGAGTTAAAGAAAGAAAAATTAATATGAAACTCGTGCTATGAAAACTCAAAAAGTGCTTCTTGAAAATTATAAATTCGGACAGAAGGAAACATTAAATTAAGTTTTACGAGTAAGCTGTGAATCACACATGAGAGAGAACGTTCTTTAATTTGAATAAAAGGTATAAAGCCATAAAGATAAACATCGAGAAAATTATGATCGCTTCAAAAAAATTAAAATTTTTGAGGAAATTTATTCCAGAAGAAACTTTTTTTTCGAGGGTCTTCTGATTACTCGAGATTTTCAAAATCAGATAAGAATTGTTCATTCAGAAGAAGAACGACAAAACCTTCATGATTATATTCATAAATTATTTGTTACGAACTTAGTTTGGTGTTTTATTTATAGAATCAAATGGCAGAAGCACCATAAAGTTGGAGACGAAAAGGTGGAAAACAATTAAGTTTTTAACAGATTAGAGATTTCCGGTACTTTATGGCTTTCAAGATTTCGTTGAATCCTTTCGAGTTTCAATTTCAAAATAAAATTCTACTGAAAATAAAAAAGAGACTCGAAAAGTCTTATCAACGATGTATGATCGACGTCTTGTATATGTTGAACAATAATTAACGACGAATGACTAATTTAGCATGAAGATTTCATTTCCATGCAAATTTTGTTACACACATGCGGGGGTGGAAAATTGTTATCTCTTCAACATTCCCTAAACATTTTATGACTTTACATTAACCCACATGCGACTTTCATTGTTGATGTTTAATTGCTAGATTTGTCTCTTGATGAACATTTAAAACAATTTCAGATGAATGTGAACATTTACTGAGATTTCTGCTGCATAATAAAAAGGAAAAGTCGCCATTTGTCATGTTAACTTCGAATTTTTAATCGTTGATTGCTTTTGTAATTGAAATTAGTCGAACAATTAATTATCGAGTTGTTCGTGTGTCTGGTGCAATAATGAGAAGTGACGTGATGTGTCGGATTTTCTTTTATTGTCTGTCATCAATGAAGCTGCTCAGGATGAAAATGCTACGCAATGAAGAAGAAGTTGAAGGAGAGTTTTCGGTTTCTTGCTTATGTTTTGTGCACGTATGGAACATGATGATAACTTTCGCTCCAGTCTCGTCCTGAGAACCGATATTCTTACTTAAAATTCGTCCAGCATAACCAATCCGTCCATGCGACGTGTTTCCATCCGTAAATCGATTGATAAAAATAATGTGGAACAAAAGCCAGCAACTTGTTGCCACGTTCGCATGCTTTCTGATGGTCATGAACATTGCCGGCTTTTTGTTTTCTACTTAGTTTTCGACCTGCAATTGAACGCTTGCTCGATTCATCATTAAAGATGGTTAGTTAAATTTATGATACAAAAAATCTTTTCTCATCTTCCCCCCAACCGACAATTGATGTCATGTCGAACGTGTCGTGTCGCGGGTTTGCTTTGCTTACTTAAAAGCATGTCGCACACAACACAACAAGGCGGAGCTTAATTGTAAAACCAATCACGTCTCGTAAGCAGAATGGAGAGAAAACGTACGCGAAAGCATCAAAGTTACACACACTACTAAACCATTTTTGAAAATGTGTTGTAATCATACAATGTTGTGCACCGTCAAGTTGAAGAGCGCCAAATGATAAGACGTCACGTACCGCCCATTTGCCCAACTTACTCATATTCGCAACTCCAAGTTTCACGAGAAAAAATGTTCTTATTAGAATTTTCCTAAAAGAAAAAAAGAGTTGGAACCAAAGTTTCCCTACAATACACTCAAAAGCGACACTACTGTGGCGTTCGTGATACTAATTTCAAATGCATGTGACGTCTCAATGTCCTTGTTTTCCTCAAGCATATCACACCGACTAGCCGTTGTTGAAGTGTAGCATTTTCTCACTAGATTTTCTCACGTGGTAGCAATTCTAATTTCTTCTACAAACGTTCAAAAAGCTATTTTAACAGCTGATGACATTTCTGGCAATGAAAATTGAAATGTCAGGAAGTTTAATAGACAAAACATTTAACTTATGACTTTTGAAATGTTTAAGCTTCGACAGAGCATGAATTTTTATTGAACAATTATTGCAGTTGACACTTCATGCTGCAAAAATTGAAATAGTATTTAAAGGGTTGGTAGTTAAATGTACTTCGTATGTTAATATTAATAAACTTTAATGTTTTGCAAAAAAGATGATGATAGAAATTCCAAATTTGTTTTAGTTTTACAAGTTGGGCCTATCACATGTGGTCTGTAATAATACCTCCTGAAAAATGTCACTAAATTATCAATAATAGAATGAATTTATGGAAAGTGAAGAAGGTCAACAAAAACATATTTTCTTGCTGAAACAATTAAAGAAATATGATTGTAATTTCAGTTTTTTTTAATATTTGAAAGATTTTTCCAACTCGTACTGAAATTGCTAAAATTATTTTTTAATACTTTCTTTTAGAATCAGTGTGTGACNAGAAATTTTATACTTTTTTTTTGAGAGTAGAAATGGAAGCACGAAAATAAGGTGGAAAACAATTAAGTTTTTAACAGATTAGAGATTTCCGGTACTTTATGGCTTTCAAGATTTCGTTGAATCCTTTCGAGTTTCAATTTCAAAATTCTACTGAAAATAAAAAAGAGACTCGAAAAGTCTTATCAACGATGTATGATCGACGTCTTGTATATGTTGAACAATAATTAACGACGAATGACTAATTTAGCATGAAGATTTCATTTCCATGCAAATTTTGTTACACACATGCGGGGGTGGAAAATTGTTATCTCTTCAACATTCCCTAAACATTTTATGACTTTACATTAACCCACATGCGACTTTCATTGTTGATGTTTAATTGCTAGATTTGTCTCTTGATGAACATTTAAAACAATTTCAGATGAATGTGAACATTTACTGAGATTTCTGCTGCATAATAAAAAGGAAAAGTCGTCATTTGTCATGTTTACTTCGAATTTTTAATCGTTGATTGCTTTTGTAATTGAAATTAGTCGAACAATTAATTATCGAGTTGTTCGTGTGTCTGGTGCAATAATGAGAAGTGACGTGATGTGTCGGATTTTCTTTTATTGTCTGTCATCAATGAAGCTGCTCAGGATGAAAATGCTACGCAATGAAGAAGAAGTTGAAGGAGAGTTTTCGGTTTCTTGCTTATGTTTTGTGCACGTATGGAACATGATGATAACTTTCGCTCCAGTCTCGTCCTGAGAACCGATATTCTTACTTAAAATTCGTCCAGCATAACCAATCCGTCCATGCGACGTGTTTCCATCCGTAAATCGATTGATAAAAATAATGTGGAACAAAAGCCAGCAACTTGTTGCCACGTTCGCATGCTTTCTGATGGTCATGAACATTGCCGGCTTTTTGTTTTCTACTTAGTTTTCGACCTGCAATTGAACGCTTGCTCGATTCATCATTAAAGATGGTTAGTTAAATTTATGATACAAAAAATCTTTTCTCATCTTCCCCCCAACCGACAATTGATGTCATGTCGAACGTGTCGTGTCGCGGGTTTGCTTTACTTACTTAAAAGCATGTCGCACACAACACAACAAGGCGGAGCTTAATTGTAAAACCAATCACGTCTCGTAAGCAGAATGGAGAGAAAACGTACGCGAAAGCATCAAAGTTACACACACTACTAAACCATTTTTGAAAATGTGTTGTAATCATACAATGTTGTGCACCGTCAAGTTGAAGAGCGCCAAATGATAAGACGTCACGTACCGCCCATTTGCCCCAACTTACTTACTTACACATTAAAAAGATATCCTTGATAGAATTTCCCAGCATTTGTTTCAACGTTCACCAACATTTACAGCATTCACAAACACATCAGAAATTTTGTTATTTTTTTTCTTGTCGGCGTTCGTGATACTGATTTCAAATGCATGTGACGTTCCCACTTCTTTCTTCTTCAGCCTTCTCTAGTTTTTTTTCTTTTTTCTTTTTGAGCCATCAACAAAACAGCGCACGACGACTAGCCAGTTAGACACAACTCGAGTCTTCAAACGCACGTATTTCAATCTCTGGTTGTTTTTATTTTCTTCCTTTTTCTTGTGTGTTGCCTCCACCAAGTTTGGAGCTCGTGAAAAGCATTTTTTTGCTCTTGTTTTTGTGTATTCAAAGAAGAATCAGCTGACAAACAATTGAACAACTGTCTAGTTGTTGTCTTTTGTTTCTCGGTTCCAGTCGCTATTGAATATCCGTTTGTTATCCATAATCGTTTAATGGATCCTTTCAATTCGTGCGCCAGTGTTATTACTCAATCGTGACTACCGTTAACTTAAGAAAAGAGAATAAGTTCAAGGTTGGATGTGAATTAACAGTCACAGTGCTTCCTAGTGAATGAAAGTGTAATGATGAACTGTATCAGTGTTCGATGAATGCGAAAAGATTCGTGCATAAAATCCTGACAATTACGTGAAAGACTTAAAACGTGAAAGTTATAACATAACAAAATGCTTCCTTACTCTGCTGTTGCTGCCATCGACTACGCCGCTTATCAGTCACGTCCGGGTCTGACGACATCAAATGGAGCGCCTCTTGGCGCGTCATTCACCCACTCGTGGTTGGTACCGACGCAGGATTTATGCGGCGTAAATTTTAAGCCTGATCAGCAGCAAAATCAGCTTATTGTCGACCCTGGGCATGTTGAGAACTTTTTTTTTATGTTTTTGTTATGTTTTTCTATTATTTTTGTTTTTGTGTAAAACTTTCTTTAACGTGGGAAAAGAAAACTGAAAACTTTGATTCATCCATTAAATTTTAACGCTTTTCCGGCCACAACAGAAAAGTGGTTTCTTATGTTTACTATCGTTGCGTGAAATTTAAATCGGTACAAAGAATTTCTTTCAATTCCTTGAACCTCGACAGGCCATCAGATCAGAATCAAAGTAAAGATGAAGGGGAAACGATGATTGAAAATTGCGATTGCTTTTCGCTTCACTTGAATGGCTTTTGATGTAAACACATTTTTCAATTTCTTATTTTGTTATTAATCCGTTTTGTGGATGATGACGAGCTGAGAAAAAGCAGTCAATTGGAACATTATTCTGGTGATGAGTTTATTAGAAAATCTTTTAATATGTTGCACAATTTTTTTCTTCTTCTTTCTTGTGGAATTAAATTTTATTCAATTGGTTTCGGTTTAATGTTGTAAAGCAATTTTCGCATGAAGTTTCTTTTTATTTTATAATTTTTGGTTGATTAATTGTTGCTTTCTTTGTCATTATAGAAGGTTTAGGGATTTAATTAGTTGAATTAGTAGTACAAAGGGAAGATTGACATTCGTTCATCAATCGACAATAAGTTTAAGTTAAAGGGAAACTTGAGAAGGAATTGATGATGTTCTCTAATGCTTTCATCAGTATTTTCGATTCCTTTTAGCTCTTCAATTTTATGACCGAAGGAGAAATCTATTGAATTATCATAAATAAATATATTTGCACATCTGATCATCAGCATCAACTTCTAACCGAAATGAAAGCAAACATTTCTTTCTTTCTTTTTTTCTATTCTTGTTTCTCACACCCACGCTTCCCAAATTTTCGCTACGTCTACTTATCATAAATAATTTTCACAATTCGATTCAATGCGAAAATGTTTTCATTGCACATGGAATCATCTAAACTCGATGTCTAATGCTGTGGGTGTTAAAGCTGGAGGGTCAAATTGACCAAATTGCCTCAAATGTACACACTTGAATATGCCCAACAAAAAGACATAAAGCGAATCCTCCTGGGATGAAATAAAATATTTTTCTTGTGCAAAAAGCGAGAGAAATATCATCAGATGTGAGGCATTTGAAGATGATGCAAGAGAATTAAGAAAGGAAAATATTTTTATGTTTTCTCGATTTCACTTCTTGCCCTCGCTTGTTTTATTTTTTGTTTCCTTCGACTTCAGGATGATTCAATTATCGTAATAATTTTCCTTTGAATTATTTTCACACTTTTAGTTTCTTTTATTCGCTTTATGTTCACATTAAACATTTCTTATGTTCATAGCATAATCGTAAAGTGTGAAGAAGAAGAACGAAAAAGAAAATTGTCAGGTCAGATGGGAAATTTGTCGTAAATTTTGTATCATCATTTATAGACATTTTATCTCCCATGATAGATGCATCAGCTAAAAAGAAATTGCTTGTGTGGGTGGTTTCTTCATTCTCCTTCATAAATTGCATAGAGACATTCGACAAGATAACTAATTAAATATTTGCATTTTTGATTAAATTCATCCCAATGAACTTCTCCATTTCCCTTCAACTTCCACTCGTTGACCCTTCGCTTCTTATGTAATTCGAGTTAATCAGTCGAAAAAGAAATTTCGGTCAATCAAAAGCTGACTTCAGATTCATACTTAAATAACAATAGATTGGTATGATTTTGATCGAAAAACGGAAGTTAATCAAGTGAATATTATTTTCCTTTCTCGTCTCCCTTCATTTCGAGTCTTCTAATTCCGCTTTTGAAACCCTCAAAAAAAATAAAATTCTTTTGATTGATCGGAAAGTTATTTCTTGATTTTCGGTTGGTTTCTGACACTGACATCAGTTCAACATGTATTTGAGCAATTATTAGGCTTCAAGTTTGTCTTATGAATGTTTTCTTTCTTCTTTTTATAGTATTTTGGAGTTGCGCAAGGAGAAGTCACGTGATGCTGCCCGATCGAGACGTGGGAAGGAGAATTATGAGTTTTATGAACTGGCAAAGATGCTTCCACTTCCCGCCGCAATAACAAGTCAGTTGGATAAAGCATCAATCATTCGACTCACAATCAGTTACTTGAAGCTTCGAGACTTCACACAACATGGCGATCCGCCTTGGAATCGTGAAAGCAGTCACACGAATAAAATCCTTAAAAGTAAGTCAATTTATTTGTGTATCATTGTTCCAAATAATTAAGTCAAATTATACTTTAAAAGATTTATTAATATTTACATTTCTCCACCCACACTTGAATAATTTTCAATCTAAATAAGCGCAAGAAAAAATTATGCAAATTTTCTTCGCTCTCATTTAACTTTTCTTTAAAATATGTTGCTGAATGAAAATCTGCTTGCTTTCGAGTTCATGTCATCATCGTTTGTGCTTATTTGCTGGTAGCTGATGTATTATTACATTACTTCATTCACCCCTCTTGTCATCATGCAATCATGGCAATGACAATTCATATTCCCATCTTTTTCCCTCGCCAATTTAACGCTGCTCTATAATTTGCAACAATACAATAAATAGTGACTAATGATGTATGATCGATAGGAATTTTGTGTTCTTTTTTAACTCAAAAACAGTATTGAAAAAAAGAAAAACAAAATATTCAAATCGAAATTCAAAGTTTCACTCGTCTCGCAATTTGTCTTCTCATTCTTTTGACTATTTTTTTTCTAAGACATTTTCTCAGTTTCAATATCGCCAGCATTTATTTTCGTTTGTTGCTGCTTTTGTTACAGTCAAAATGAAAAAAAAATATATAAAAACATTATTTTGACTTTAAAAATAACGAAACACAAATGGAATAACAATGAGGTATCAGCAATGCCATCGTCATATGAAAAAATGGTTTATTTGCTTCGAAAGTTTTATGAGAGCGAAGAAAAAGAAAGAAAAAAAAATTATTTTAATAAAAATATTCGCCATTTTGTTGAAGCTTTTACTGTATTATTATTATTTATAATTTGTTGCAATGATTCAAGAGTTTTGTACATTGAAATTCATTCGTCATACTGAAACTTAATGTTTATTACTTTGCAGGCATTTCTGCAAACTCAGCTCGAAGAACGCCAGCAAGTTTAGCTTTGGAGTTGTTCGAACAACATCAGGGAACTCACATTCTACAGTCACTTGACGGCTTTGCTCTTGCTTTAGCAGCTGACGGAAGATTCCTTTACATTTCTGAAACAGTTTCCATTTATTTGGGATTATCGCAAGTGAGTATTTTCACCTTATAGACTTAAAAATACTTAAAGTTGTTGTAAAAGATTTCCTTCTTCAACACGATTGCTTCCCTTCTTAATCCATCCGAAAACTCATTGAGAAACTTAGAAGTTGAATCTAACATTCGTAACACGTCCATCCCAGAAGATAAAAAAGGAGAAAAACTCAAAGGAAAATCAATATAAAGAAAATATTTTCTCGCTTAAGGAAAATAAAATAAAATTTTCTGTCGAGAAAGCGAAATAAAGAAAAGTTGTGAAAATTCTTGTTCATAAAGCTTGATTATAGATTTCACATTTGTCTCTTGGGGAAATTAACGTAAAGATTGTCAAGTCAAGATGGTTTCTTATCCTTTTTATTTCGATTTGTCCCACAAGAGCTTTTCACATTCAATCGACTAAAATAAACATCAAACGCCATCATGAGCGACCATCATTTACCAAGAACTACTCAAGCTTCCTTTGTATGCGCAATTCAATCTTCTAATAAAAACAAAAGACAAAATGAAGTCGCATATCTATCTTAAATATTCAACTTTATGTAATTATTATTCATGTCTTCAACTTTTGATTTCCTTTTCGGTTTATTTTTGTTTTGTGGTAATATTTTTTACTCGTTTCATTATTTTTATTTTAAAAACTTTTTATTTTACATTTCGTTGAAAATTTATGCTAATTTTATTATCAACTTTGTGTGTGTGTGTGTTTGTTGAAATGTTCATTAAATATGCTGACATGTCGGTAATTTATTATTCACAATAACCGCATAAATTTATTTTCCAGGTTGAAATGGCAGGCAGCAGTATATTTGATTATGTCCATCAAGGCGATCATGCTGAGGTTGCTGAACAATTGGGGTTGAGTCTAACGGGACATTCCCAAGGAATGGCGTCACCATCATCGTCGGACGATGGCACAACACATGGAACAATGAATCCAGATGGTAAGATAAGTTCAGAACGAACTTCTCTTTATGACAGTTCCGATGTCGTAAATTTAAATTGAATTTTCCACTTTCAATTCATTTATTCTCAGTGTCATCATCGATGTCAATCCAATCAAATAACAAATACAAAGGCTTTGAGCGTGCTTTTTGCATTCGAATGAAGTCAACATTGACAAAACGCGGATGTCAATTTAAGCAGTCAACAGGACATCGAGTAAGTGAAAGCAAAATTAAATTAATAAAAGAATTTTTTCACCTTCGTTGTTCATCATTAAAAGTTTTAAGAATAAGAAAAACATTTTAAAAAAAAGCATTCAAAAAATGTTAATGTTATCGTTTAGGATGGTTCATCGAACAAGGCTAACGCTAAGCAATCGAATGGTCATTATTCGGTACGTAAATTAATTAAATCGGTTTGATGTGTGACAACTCTTGTTGGAACGTGAGACGCTTGCCCCGGATGTGGCTTATTTTTGTTTTCAATAGAAAATGTTCATTGTTTACATCTTGAAACGATCACATACTGGTTCAATTGATTTTCTAATATCGAATGATCGTCATTGATAAGTCAGAATGATTCAAAAGCTTTGTAACATGACCTTAACATTGTCATTGTCACGTAACTTTTGTAGCATTCCTAGAATATTTTCAATTGATTCTTTTCATAAACATTTTCGTATTTTTTAAGTATTATTAACGAAATCTTTTCTCTTTTATTTTGTTACATTTTTTCAACAACTTTATTTAGGTTGTCCTCATGCTTTGTCGTCTTCGACCTCAATACTCATTTAACCAAAATAAAAAATCTCAACCGCCATTACTTGGAATGGTTGGCATCGCAATTGCTCTTCCACCACCATCAGTTCATGAGATTCGATTGGAATGTGATATGTTTGTAACGAGAATCAACTTTGATTTTAGAATAGCGCACTGTGAACCGAAGTAAGCTGAATTTTAAATTCCTTTTTTATTAATTTAATTAACTTTTACTTATTTCTTAGGATAACAGAAGTTCTCGGTTATTCAACAGACGAATTAGTTGGTGAAAGTTTATACACACTTTGTCATGGTGAAGATGCTTTGAAAATAAGAAAATGTCATTCAGATTGTAAGTCATTCATTAGCTTACGATTATATTAAAAAATGATTAATTAATTAATTTTCCAGTAATTGAAAAAGGTCAAGTTTTAACACATTATTATCGGATTATGAACAAGAATGGTGGCTACACATGGATACAAACTTGTGCAACGATTGTATGCAACGCAAAAAACAACGATGAACAACATATAATTTGTGTAAATTATGCTATAAGTGCAAGAGAAAACACAAACATTGTTATGGATCAATGTCAGTTGGAGATTATTAAGAGGGAAGTTCGAGAGTCAGTGCCGATAGAAAAGGAAATGAAATCGCCGATTCATGAGACGAAGGAGGAATCAAATGAAACAGCGAAGAATTTTGTAAAAATTGAATCTCCGATTGCTGATACTTCCAAGATACCTCCAGGTGTATCGAAGAAGCCATCACCAGAAATAAAGCCTGAAGAACCAGTGGCAAGAGGTCGAAAGCGAAAGAACAAAGCAGATTCGAATGAAACTAAAAAGCAACCACTTCCACCTGCAACCTCAATTTTAAATGAGAATTCTTGTAAAGAGATTGACGTCAAAGACAGGTCAGAAAGTTCAGTTAAAGATCTTGAGAATGCAATGTCCAAGCATCTTCCATCGCCATCATCGAATCATGCGACTGACTTTAGCACTGATTCGCTATTAAAACATCAAGACAAAGAATCAACTTGGAATGCCAGCAGCGCATCAAACTACGGAGATCAACAATCTCCAGTCATGCCAGCGACCTCATTGTTAAGACAACTTTATGCTAATCGTGAAAGTGTTATCAGAGCGGCAAGGCCAAGCTACGTTTATCCTGATGGAGCACTTCCCACACCTCCTGGTGAATATCCAAACGAAACTTATCCAACAAATTATGCAACTTCTTATGGTGCAAATCCTGTTGAATACAATAACAATACAATGACACCACCAAGCTCTGTATCGCCACGTGATTTGAGTAACTTAAGTAGCAAAGCAGCAGCGGCAAGTTATGAATATAATCATTACCCACCACCCAATGAATCAACCGTACTGCAACTTCCACTTAAACCTCAGCCATACTCCATTCATCCAAATTATCCCGAAGGTCATTCGCAATATTTCACTCATCATCCTGGCTTTTGGTATCCAACTCCAACGTAATTTTATTAAGACAAAAATTTATTGAGAATAAAAGAAAAGTTCTTACCTTAGAAACATGTATAAATAGAGAAACCAACTTTAATTGCTTCCAACAATGATGTTCCGATGTAAATTTGAGAACCAGAATACTCTTTTCAAAATATTTAGTCTTCTTGTCTATTAACTTATGCGCCAAAACAAGAACTAAGAATACTCAAAATTTTCTTGTATTTAATGATGAAAGTTTTCACACATATCGTACTTTATAATAAATTAAAATAAAGCTTTTCTATACTTAAATTTATATAAAATTGCGCATTGATCTGAGTTCTTTTTAAGCTTTAAGTACATGTAAATAAGAAGAAATTACCTACTGAATTTAAAATATTTACCATGTGCAATACATTTTGAAGCAAATTCTCTCCTTTTTTTATTAATTAAATTAAAGAGAAAGCAAATATCTGATGTACATAAATGATATTTAGAAGAAAATGAAAGGCATGTAATCACTAGATAATCAAAACCTTCGAAAAGAATAAAAATTCAATGTTTCAACTGATAAAACGTGAGTTTATTTGATTTGAGTTAGGTAAATGAAATCGTCAACATTATCTTAAATCATGAATTAAAAATTCATTGAGATCATCAATTTCCAATCTTCAAAGATAAATTTTAAAATCCCTACAGAAGAAATAAAGTCGAGATATGAGAAAATCTTTGTTGAAAGCTTCAAAGTGAATAATTGCACGTAGTTAAAATCATCGACGTTAAGCATTCAGAATCATTCTTATAACTGTTATAATGAATAAAATGTAATAAACCACACGAATGTTGTAAAACATTTGTAAGGTTTCAAACTAGTGCGATAGAAGAATTTAAAGCTTCAAAAGTTTTTCCTTCAGGATGTTGACAGCTTTCAATTATCTTATGATTTATTAATCTACTTATGAAAGTTTAAATAATTATGTATCAAGCGTATTTAATATCAACCTTTTCTCTAAAACTTTAATCTGTTACAATGATAAACAACTTCACATGTTTATTTTTATGTCGTTTAATTTCGAGCAAATTTCTCTCACATTTTTTATAAAGCTAACAACACAGATCTGTTTGCTCCCTCAGTCGAAAAACGTAAGCGATGGCAGAAAGTTCTGATTATATTTTTATGCTGTTTTGAGGAAGAGCATTTCTCATGGTCGATAAATTATACATCACGAATGGAACAAGTTAAAGTTTCATTGAAAAAATTAATTAAACAATTAATCAAAAAACACTTTCAAGTGCAAAAAGTCGACAGTGTCAGAGAGTGTGTGCATTTATTATCATTTAAAGTGTATAAATGAAAATAGATGTAAATTAGAATTTAATAAATTGAACCATTTCAAAGATAAATAAGGAAAGAAAAATGATATTTTGTGTATCTTATAATAACAAATTTATTTCAACATGAAAATTAGACTTGGACATTTTATCTCAAATATTTACACAAATGAAGATTAATTTGAATATTTAGACAAGTGTGGACGAAAAAAAAGAAGAAAGAAAGAAGAAATTAACAGAAAAGAATTGCATCTCAAAGCCAAAACGAAATCAGCAGAGGTGTAGCAGTTGATCAACTTCCCAGTGTGACGAATGAAATATTGTGTCAAGTGAAATATCATTTACCCAATCATAGAACGAACAAAAAAAAATAAATCATGGGGAAGCAGACTGAAAACAACAGTCGAAGTAACACTGAGCCAGATGATGACTACGAATTGAAAGTGCTAATCGACAAGTGTAATGTGTGTCACTCAAATTCGGGTACTGACCATCACAAGCTGTGTAAACATCACGGTGAGAGTCAATAAAAACTTTGGAAATTTGAAACAAATTCTTTTAATTAATTATACTTTAAAAATTGTCAAAAATAGATTCTCAATTTAATGACTGAATGACGGAAGAAGTTAACTCAACTATGACTTATTTACTTTAAATTAGTAATAAAACTTGAACTCTTGACCCTCTCGATGTCTTCTTTAATTATTTATTCAAATCTATAAAGACATAAAATTCTGTTTTCTTCTTCTCGTGCGAACCTAAAATGACTTCAATCGACTTTATTTCTTAATGCTTCGTAAATCTCGATTAAGCTGAAACAAAATATGCTTATTCGTTGATAATAAATTTTGCCGGTTTCGGAAATATCAATGAAAATTATAAACGCTTCACACTGCTTTGTTTTTAATCAAACATCGTGATATCGTATAATACATAAAAATAAAAATGTGTGCATTGAGAATATTACTCAGCATCCAATTTAGTTATATGAAAGTATAAAATATTAGAAGTGATATCCACATATCAGCCATTATCTCCAATAAAGAAAATCAAGTGTAGAATAAACACGAATCTTATTATGTCGTTACAAAAATTCAAGCTAGACGAGATGTAGCCAAAAAATGCTTACAAAACTCTTTCTAAATGAAGACTTGAAATAAATGAATGAATAGACGAAATGTGTGTTGTGTCAACAGACTTATTAGCTCCAATTGATCTACACACACGATACATCTTGAATTTAATTCCGTCAAGTGGACACTTCAAAACGTCTTTCAAGTTTGCTTGAGATTAACAACAAACTTCCGAACTGAAAAAGCGCCCACTTGAAGCATTTGATAACTTACTGTTGTGATTTTCCAAAGAAAAACGATTGCGTGGGTGGTATTTGTTTCAATTTCTAACAACTTAAAACTTTTAACAAGAAGCTTGTAAATCTCAAACTTAAAAGAGATGAAAAACTTTCATTCTTTGTTTATCTTTCCACAAAAACTTAAAGTTTCTTCGTTCTCCCACTTTGAGTAAACAAACATCGTTGAATAACCTCCGAATGTGAATTGTTTTCATGTAAAGTGCATAAATTCATCTCAGAAAGATTCATGAATTGAAAGGAAAGAAAATGTTGTTGATTTGATGTTGTAAAAGAGAAATTTAAGAAAAACATTTTCCTTATTTTCTTTTCTCTTCACAATCGCGAGTATAAAAATATCACACATGATATGTATAAAGTGATTGTTACATTGAAAAACATCAGATGAGAGAAAAGAAAAATTCTCTCGTGGAAATTCTTCTCTTGTTTATATTTTGCTGTCGACTGATGCATGATTTATGATGCACAATCACATTGTCTTACTTCAGTGTTTGAGAAGGAAGTTACAAGAATTTAATTAATCATTCTGATGGGAAAGAAAGAGTTGTAAATCTAAATGAAATCAATGTAAGCTTATTTAACGTGATTTCTGTGACAAGAATAGTGAAAATCTGTACGTGCAAATATTCTACGTGAGAGAAGCACACGCTCACTGATAGCAGCACGTTGAAGACAGCTAACGAGAGAGAGAGGAAAGAAAGACTTTTGTTCGCATCTCGGGATGAGTGGAAATCTCTTGAGAACAAATAAATAAAATAAAAAAATACAAACACGATGTTCACATATCGAGCGAGTTTTTCTTGCTGTGCGATTGTATATAATAAAAGCTTACCAACCTTTATTGAAACTTAGTTACTCTCGAAACTCGTGACTGATGAGTCGCAAGTGAAGAAAAGTTGGGAAATTCTTTTTTTCTTTCAATCATACGGTGACAGAGAAAATATTTTTGATTCTGTGAAAGAAATGAATCTGTTGATTTAAATTGTTATTTTATGTGTTCGAAAATTTATATTTGTAACTTAAGATTAAGGCGAGTTAGGAACAATGAAGATTGACTTGAAGAGAAAAAAAGATTTCTCGTCGAAATAAAAACGCAAGTGTTGAAGTGATTTACAGAGATTAGCGAGAATTCATGACAAATGCATTAAAAGTGAGTGCTTTTGAATATTGGAGATGTCAAAGGAATCATAAGAAATTTTACACCTGATTTTTAGACTTTCTAAGATGAATTTCAAATAAATCGTATTAATTATTTTTGTCGTGTTGCCAAATTTAATTTACCTCTTTTTAACCCTTCGCGTGGAGACTGTTGTGGTATCGTTCATAGTAATATTAAAAAAATAGAATGAGATGAAGGAAAAAGAAAATATTACGTCGATTGACGATGAGAGTGCGTCTGACGCTTGAAATAAAGTTAAATGAAAAGCGAGAAGATAATAAAAGATGAAAAAATTTATTTGACTGTATGAAAAGTAAACAAAATATCTTGCAGGTGTAACAAAAATACTAAAGTCGAAGACCATTTTGTTATATTTTCTTTTTTCTAGTGTGAAATTTAAAATTTTTGATGTGTCGGAAGCTGTTTTCATTTTTATGAATTGTTTTATTAAGACGTCGGTGTTTTTTAAATTATAAATTAGTTTAAAACTTTTAATCACTAATCTCGTCAATGAAATATTTTTATTGCAATTTCATTCATTTGTTGATAAATGTTTTAACGCATCTGTGATTTGTTTTTATTAATTTTAATGTTCTGTTGTGTGAAAATATTTTAATTTTAAATTCTTTTAATAAGTTGTAAATTTTTAAGCATGAGACAATTGACACGACATTTAATTTTAAAGAGGGAAACAAAACTTTATGCTTGTCTATTAAAATATTTTAAGATTGATTGATTCATCGCGTTTTTTAACTTAAGAAACGCAATCAAATAATCACAGAAAGAATTTTTTTTGCAGTTGTCGTGACCTCAGAAATTCTCGTTTTCGGCTGATAAATAAATTTTGAGCGGCTTCAATTGAAACAGCGAGGTTAATAACATTCTATCTAATCTTTAGATTCCTTTCAGACTAAACATTTGAAACAAAATCCATTGAAATTTGATTTGAAACTTGCAGCAACATGTCATGCTGTTTGAAATTCATTTTAATTTTAAATCCTCTCTTGTTTCAATTGACTAGAAGATTTACAAAGTCACTTGGAAACAGTCGATCACAAACAATTAAATTCTTTTATCATTTTATTTGCATCCATCGTCGTCTGGGTATTTGGAAAAGTCAAGGGAAACTTTTCTATGAATATGTCAGGAAATTTATTTTTATCAATGACTGTTGACGTTACAAACTTCAGAATTCCAAGTCAAATGCTGGGCAAACACAAAAGTTTATTAAAAAATTTTTTTTCTCCTTGATCCAAAGGACAAATAAAATATTTTCAACTTTATAAGCAAATTTCCGCTTATCTAAAGGAAATCAGGAGAGGAAATTTTTTTCCGGAAAATTAAAACTGTTTCCTTTAGGACTTTAGAAAATTTTTCACCAGGAAGTTGATTTATTTTTAAAAGAATTTCGAGTATGTAGATTTCTATTATGTAGGAATTGATTTAAGGTTGATGTCACTTGAAATGGAAAATAAGTCTCGATGGAGAATTTATGACTTACCTAATTTATGAATCGATCCACAGCAACTTTTCTTCCTTCTCAACAATATGTAACAAACGAAATTCCTATCGAGCTTTTTATTCTGCCGTTTTGCCCTATTGGTTCTTGATTAAATTCTCTTTATTTGACATGCCACAATACACTGACAGTTGAATTGGAAATAAATTCTCGAATCTTAATCTACAAAGCTACAAACGTAATAAAAATTTGTATGTCATTTCGTATACAAATTGATAACACAATTTGCGCTCTCTTTGATTGTCAGTTTATTTATTCGCTTCTACGATTACGACTTTTTAAATGACTAACTTTAGATTTACGTCCTTATGAAACTTGAATATTTATACATTTATTTGTTTCGTTGAAAAGGAAAAGTAGGAAATGTGGAGAAGTGGTAAACCAGAATCAACTTATAACATTGTATTTGACATCGGTCACTGCATTGAACATTTAATTTATTCTGATTCCACCCACAACATATATCGATTGAATTTACATGGTTAAAAGGTCACATGATGCAATGATGCAAATGTGGAACTTTCGATCCATTGTGATTTATCGTTATGTAACAATCGTTGTTATGAATTCAGTGAAATGAAAAATAGGGTCAAGGTTGGGGAAAGTTTCATGAAGCAAATGAAAAGCAAAACAGGATAAAAACATGAGATGAGAATAAAAGAAAATTTTTATTATGATTTTCCTTTGATACAGCAAACATTATGCCGAAGCCAAACTCCACTGAATCATCAACAACAAACTTTCAAGATCCCGTGCTAGTGAATTCCTCTAACTCAAACTTAAACTCAAGAATGATTGAATCAAATGAGAGAAATGTGAAAAAGAAAGTTCAAATCGATGATGAATGTGATTCAATCGGAGATTTAATTGGACATTACGGGAAGTGGCAGTTCGTCATGACAATTCTTTTATCTCTTTTTCAAGTGCCAAACACATTTCACATCTTCTCACCGACATTTCAAGTAACTTTCAATGATGATTTTTGAGACTTCAAAAGCTTTGCTAAATATTTTGATTACAGGCAGCAGACAAAGACTTTTGGTGTAAACGACCGCCAAATCTATTAAGCAACGTCACAAGTATAGAAGCTTGGCGTGATGTTTCAAATTCAACAGAAAATTGTTACAGATATGATTACGAGTGGTCCACATTATCATCTCGTCAAATAAATGTAAATACAACTTCATTCGAATCCTGAATGTTCTTTTCACATTTGCCGATAAAAAATCTTTTTCTCGTCTCCCATTTAAAGGAAAATTATTCAATTCCAAATACAACAAAGATGATAGAATGTCAAGAGTGGGAATTCAACATGACGGATGGTCTGGGCAATACGTGGAATAGCGAATGGAATTTAGTTTGCGATAAGAAATATTTGAAGATTGTTGCTGAAATGATTTTTCTCATCGGTGTCGCAACCGGTGGCATCATCTCGGGAATGCTTTCGGATAAGTTTGGTCGTAAAAAAATGCTTTTCATCTCTGCTGTGTTCCAATCATTTTTCGGTAAATACCTTTTTGGCTTGTAAGCTTATAAATGTATCCTTTTGTGGTTTGTTCATGATTTCAAATTTTCTTTCCTTCTTTCTTTCCCTCGACATGTCTCTCAGGTCTCGCTTTATACTTTGTGGAATCGTTCGAGATCTATTTAGTATTGCGGGCACTTTTGGGCATAGCATCAGTGTCAGTGACGTATTCAGGATTAATTCTAGCGATTGAATATGTTGATGGCGTTTGGCGAACAATTGCTGGAATGTACAACTTATTTCCACTGCCACTCTCATACATCATGATATCAGGCATCGCTTACTTAACGCAAGATTACAAATATTTGCAGTTGTGTATAGGATTGCCGGGAGTGTTTTTATGTCTTCTTTGGTATGTACAAAATGTTTGAATTGATTTTCTGTTAACAACATTTTACATCATCAAGTGAGATTAAAGCAAAGTTCAACCATAAAATAAATAATCAGAGCGATTTAAAATGGAAATTACTTTGTTAAATGTCATAAATTGAATCAACATTCAACAGGGTAGTGTGACTTGCTTTTATATGTATGACGAGAAGTTTTAAGGCTTATCAAATGTTTGCTTTCTGACAGTTTTCTGAAAAAGTCTTCAAGGCGAAGGATCTTTCCTAGATTGCTAATTTGTATTATTTACTCATTCATAATGTTTTAACCACTCAAAGATTATTCAAGTGCTGTTCATCTAAACGAATTAAATGCAAAGCTTAACGAAATTTAATTCAGATTTTCAACAAATCCCATAACATGCTTGATGGGATTTGTAGCTGTCAGAAAGATTAATTTAGACAAACCAAACAATTTTCATGAGTCACTTGAGATTAAAATGAAGTTAAGAGATTTTTGATTTAATAAAATGTAATAATTTAAAATGAAATGTTGTTGTGTCAATGAGTTATGGAAGTAATTATTAATTTTCATGATTTTCCAAACACGAGTACGAAATCCTGAAGGGAAATTTTTAATAGCTTTTGACACTTAAAACATTTATTTAATTAAATATAAGTAAAGCTCATAAGTGAACTGTCAGCAAGTTGTCATTACGACAATTTCAACTTCACAACATAATTCAAGCTTTTAATATGTGAAAACTTTTTAAAATATTTTCATGACACGTGTTGAAAGTTTCACACTCTTCTTTATTAGAATAAAGTCTTAGATTAGTTTTATGATGAGCAATTGACACAATGAGTACAGAACTTGAAGAAACTGAATGCGAACAATATTGACGATTTTTTTTTGCTCATAAATTTTCACAATTGGCCAATGGCCAGTTCAAAGTTATGAAGGAATTTCACATATTTGTTCCAATGATGAGAAACAGTAGGACAGTCTGTAAACAGATGTTTTTGCTGATTTAAAATATCGTGACATGCGAACGAGACAGTGAAACGATAAGAATATTTATGGCGTCTTATAATAATGACAAGATTTTTGTTTTACTTTCATCTGTCAATTTCTTTCACAGGTTTGTCGTTCCCGAGTCACCACGATGGCTGCTTTGTAAGGGTCGTGTTAGTGAAGTGAAGCAAATTATTAAGAAAGCTGCGCATTTTAATGGACGTGAATTACCTGAAAATCTTGACAAATATTTAAAGCCACCCTGCAATGCTGAAGAGTCGGAATCAGGGGTCATTGAACTCTTCCGTACAAAATATCTTCGAAGAGTTACATTCTGCTTCCTCTGCATTTGGTTTACAATGAATCTCGTCTACTACGGCCTAGTACTCAACATGAACAGCTTTGGAGGCAACATTTATGTCAATAGCGTGAGTTTTCTTTTTCCTTTTCTCTAAATAAATTTAGAACATTCGTCTAGAAAGAACAACAAAGTGAAATGAAAATAATTTCCAGACATTTCATAAATAGAAATTTTATATTCGCGTACTGCATGCAACAAATTATTCTTAAAAAAATACCACAAAATTCATTCTATGTATCATTTTCATTTTGTCTCAAACTTTTAATTCGTTGAAACATGAATTTGTTTGCTTTAACTTCTTGGATGCCTTCCAAAACAAAGAAAGAAAATTTAATATTTCCACAAATCAATTTAGCAAATGAAAAGAGAAGAAGCAAAAAGTTGAGAAATTAATACAATTGTAAAGAGTCATGTTTATGTGAAATATTCAAGATCAAAGTGATTTAAGTGTTGATTTGTGAATTCTGCTTTTCAACTATCATATTTATCAATTTAATTTTATTTTTATGATTTATTTATTTAATTTCATTTTTGCTTTCCTGCGTGTTCAATTCTTGAAAAAAAAATTTCATCCAACGCCTCAAAGTTATGCAAGACGCAAAACTTGAAAACTTTTTTTTGCTTCCATTTTCAGGCTTTAGCTGGTCTCGTTGAGATACCAGCAATTGGAATAGCGATGTACATCATCATGAAGACAGGAAAAAAATGGCTTTTCTCAGCAACTTTCCTAGCAACAGGCATTTCATGTTTCTTTGCTACAATTTTTGAAGGAAACGTTCACATGTTGTGGTTGAAAATTACTTTCGTCATGATCGGTAATGAAAAAATAAATCAGAAAAGGCAAAACAAAACATTCTAAAGACTATTTTTAATTTTAACTCAAAGGAAAATTCACTATAAGCGCAGGCAATACAATCATGCCAGTTTACACAGCTGAATTATATCCAACGTCGATTCGCAATATTGGAGTTGGCGCTTGCAACGTTGCCGCTGGAATGGCACTCGTACGTTACAATAAACTTTATAGTGAACTTTAATTAATTCAATATTTTATCTAGGTTTTAACTCCAGCATTATCTGAACTGGTCAGTTAACTTTTCCCTTATGTTTATTCTCTCATAATAAATTTTCTTCTTTTTCTAATTCGATTTCCATTCAATCTGAATCTGAACAGAACACAATAGGAGGTCATTGGCTTATGACCTTGCTTACAGCATGGAGTCTGTTTGGTGCAATCGTAATTGTCTTTCTGCCTACGACAATAGAGAGGCGTCAATCGCCACAATCATCAAACAACGATGAGAGATAAGTGAATTAAGTTTTTGTCACATTTCATTGAGAAAATTTACTAAAAGAAGGAAAAGAGAAAAAAAAAGAATATTAAGGGAAAATCGATGTCATTGAATGTTTTCTGTATTATTTTTTCTATATCTGGACAATAATCAAGTTGAGTTGTATAAAAATCCAAAAGATGAAGAGGAAAATTTATTTACTGAGCACGATGCTTAAAAGTAAAATTTTCAACTTTAACATTCAACGAAAAAAAAAGTAAAAATTATGATTTTCAATTGGATATTTTGTAGGTGGGGGTGGTGGTGGTTGTGTACTGTGTTTCAAATTGAATATCGAGATATTAGAAAGTTTAGATTTATTTGATTGGAATATGTCATATTTCTCATTGCTTCCCTTTACCAGCCAAAAGAATTAAAATTGTGTACAACTTATAGTCTCATGAATAAACAGGAAGCGTGAATCTAGCAAACGTTTAAATTTAAATCTTAGCTCAATTTAAATAACTTAACTTTAAATTATTGCGAATGGTGTTCATGTCATGAGATTTTTTTTAAATGTTTTGTTGAGAACCAATATGGGAAGAAACTAAACTTGAATCAATTACTAAACATTAAGAAAAATAGTTTATGAAATAAATCTGCGTAGATTATGAATCATCGATGTTCTTGCATTTAAACTAGAAACTCCTCTCATTTCATCTTTTTACATAATTTGGCTGGTCCAAATGTTTACAATAGAATCGCAAATAAATATTCATAAGTTTATGACGAAATATTTTTTCAGAAAAGAGAATTACAAGAAACAGTTGAGTAAAAGTTTTTAAATATTAATTAAGCTATTTTTGAGTACTTATGTTTGTTGTTTAAATAATTTTTTGTCAAGAAATCATTTTTTCATTTATTGATCACTAATTTTATTATTTTCTATTGTACTTAAAGAGCTTAATCAATTAACGAATAGATTCATGAATTAAACAATTAATCGTTGTTGTATCAAATGCATTTAGAGATATCAAACCATTTAATTAATATTTAAATTTAATGCAATTCTTAGGTCAAAACATTTCTAATTGTTGTTGATGAAAGTCACATATTAAATAAATGATTAAATGTAATTAATATAAGTAGA
>CVRI01000047.1:838374-896164 GCA_900005825.1 Clunio marinus | reverse complement strand
AATTAATATAAGTAGAAAGATGATTAAAATATATTTAAAGGAATGTTAGAAATTATCGTAGAAAATATATATTTGGCTATATAAAATGTTAAATTATATTTAAAAGAAAAGGTGACGTCATAAATCTATCAACAAACAAAATTACCAAACTACTAAATGTCTATGAAAATATATGTAATAAGTTTATCAAAATAATTCATCAAATGGTTTCAATATTTAGCACGAAGTATTTTTAGATTTCTTATTTACAGAGAACATGGAATGAATGCAATTAAATGTCGTGAATCTTTATATCTTAATGGGTAGCGTGTTAAAATCAATTGCAACATGAAATTTACATAAAATGTATCCATTCAAGGAATGAATTGTCGTTCGTTCCCTTCTAAATAATTTACATTTGAATTCACATACATGAACGAATATCAAACATTATCTGACTTTATTTCAATCTCCCAGAAATTTGCACAAGTCTCAAGTTAATTTAATTTATGAACTTGATAGAAAAAATAATCGTGGAAATATTTAGGTTGATATTTTTTTGTTATTTACATTGAAATTGAATCCATAGGGCTTCGTCTAACTATTACGGTCAGTATTTATAGATAAAAGTTAATTAAATCAATGATTGGCATTTTCATTTCTGCATATTTTGATAACTGCGTGTTAAGAGTAAAAAGTTTTAATTTCAATTCAATCAATCAATAACAGCATTCCAGTTATTCATTCAACTTTTATAAAATTTGATTTCAAATTTCAATTGTGCAAATTCAATTTGTTTATTAACTCAACAATATTTAATTACGTGAAACCTCATCTACATTAAATGATCTGTGGCTTATCCATTTAGGGAACACTTGATTAAAAACCAAATTGCAATAACCATCAGTTATTCTAAAAACAAATCCACAAATAACAAGGAACTGACAAGGTTCCGAACGAATATTCTGTTACATGCTACGTTGGTAATTAGAAACTTATTGTTTATGTTTTCTTCCACTTTAACTTCATCAAGGTCATGAGTGAATTGAAATCATTTGAAATATGGAAGAAGCTATGCAAATTATTCACTTTTGGTAAGTAGATATGTGTTTGCCATTTATATCTCCAACGTTAATGGAAGCATCCGATATAAATCAATCGATTTACTCTTCAGAACAAACAAATCAATATCCAACATTAATCGTTTTATATGTTACGGTAACAATTAAAGAAAAAAAAATCTTGAGAAACTTATTATGCAACCTTTTCATAATTACCTCGCTAATTGACGATTACGATTGATTTGTCTTGTATTTAGTGAGAGACACTAAACCGCTAACAATTTACTTATTGAAGCATAAATAAATATTCATGTCAACAAATTAGCAAATTCTAATGTTTCGTGAAATTTTCGATGTGATTTCTAAAGCATTTATTGAGTTTATCTAACAACTCAGTTGATGTTGGACAGAATCCAATGACGTCAAAGTTCAAGGGATGAATCTTAAAGGAAATCAATAAATCAAAGCGGAAATGAAGTTTTCAATTCAACAGGAAGGGACTGATTTGCATGACCTTTCATTCACATATCAATTCTTATGTAACTTACAATCAGGTACAACGCATCAAGTAAGAAAGCAGAATTTCACATTTTTTTCAAGCTTTTGAAAGCTTTCATGTGGAAAACAACACAATTGAAGTTGTGTTGTGTGCGCGCTTTAAATTGCGACAAAAAAACGTTCAGATGTTTGTTGTCAGCCTACAGTTTGTTTGTATACGAACACAATCAACTTCCCACAAGTGCAAAAACTTCAAAACTACTTAATAGCTTTATTAAAATGTACAAGAAAAATATTTTTCCATTCAGTCTTTATTTGGAGCTTAAACATGGAGGATGCGAGCATTGAAGTTCCGCCGCAAGTGCAATGGAATCGAAGTCAAGCATATTTGGCGAACTGTTTACAAATCAGTGACAAAAATAAATTTGATAAATCGAGTATTTTTACAATCGGTGGAAATTCACAAATTGGACTTGTTGCCAATTCAGAAAGTGGTGATAGTGAAGATAATGAAGATGAAAGTGACATCATTTCAGAATATATCGGACACATCGGTCCATGGCAATTACTTTGGGCGATCATCATGTGCCTGTTTCAATTTCCAACAACTTTTCACATCTTTGCTTTAGTCTTTCAAGTGAGTTGAGCGATCCGATAGCACTTAAAAGTGAAATTCTTAGCCTTGCTTAACTCTACAAGTAGCTTTTATTGTTTCTATTTCAATGGAAGGTTCACTGAAATAATGAAACAAAAACAAAGAAAAAATTCCATCTTCATGACTTTGATAAGAAATTTTCCTATTTACTTTATTTTATCTCATTGACATGCGAGTAATAGTAATTTAAAAATAATTTGCACATTTTTTAATCAATCTACGAAAATATTCAAAGTCATCGTCATCAAATGATTTACTAAGAAATCAATTTACTAGTTGAGTAAATTGTGATAAGAATTTTAATAGAAAAAAAATAATGAAATCGCCAATTAAAATTAAAACCTTGCCTGAGATCGAAAGCTTTGTGCTGTGAAGCTTAAACTTGCACTCCAAAGTAAACTCTGCGAGAAAATAATTAATCAATGTCAAGGTCAAGTTTGCAGATTTATTTCGGAGTTTGATGGACGCTTTTAGCTTTTAACAATGCCGTTGGATAATTATAAAATAGTATAACAACTTATGTAAGCTTTTTTGGGTGTTGGAAAAAAAGAATCAAAGATTTTTCTAAAAGATAAATTGAGTAAGTTAAGTTAAAAGCCAATCTGTGTCTTGTAGACTATCATTAATAGCCAGTAATCCGCAAGTTGCTCCTTCACAAACATTTATTTGAATAATTGGGGAGGCTTTGGCAGTGATGTCATGACAAGCTTGGAATGCTTTTTCTTATTAATTTATTTCTTTGTTAGACCTATAAAAACGAGAAGAATTTAAATAAAAATATTTGTGCAACTACGTAAATGAATTTTCCATGTGTTTGTCACACATTTTGCGAAAATTCATTTAAATATTTAAATGATGTAATTTCGAACTCTCATTGCAAGTCAATTATTAACTTTTTTCATATCATTTCAAATGACAAGAATTCTAATAAATTTGAAAACTAATTCACTAGACTGATAATTATGATTCCGCATTTTATAAAAATATTTATCGAGTAGCAACAAGTTGAAGTCTTAAATTGCAATTTTCAACCTGTTGCAATCTTTTAATTTATGGTTTTAAATTCGATGTTTATGCTGCTATGGATATGTAGGCTAACAGAAGTTTTATGATTGAGTCAAAGATGAAACTGAAGTTGAAAAATGACTTTTATTGAATAAACGGGGGAAGTATTTTCGAGATAGTAGAAAAAGTTTTAAAACGCGAAAATTCAATTAAATAAAGTTGAACTGAACTTCATTTCGACATAAATAATTCATTTTTCATTTCAATCCTTTCTACAGCTGTTCACTAAACAGCCAGGTGACTGACCAGATCGATTTCATACTTCCCGTGTTATTATTTCCATACACAAAGTCTGATGTCGATTGAGCTAGTAAATCATTTGCAAGATAACAAGTTTGCAGCATTAAGTGTGAACTTGAAATTTACTTCATAGCTTTCGATTGCTTTCCCGAAGGTCAATTTCGGAAGTGAATTTCTTAACACTGTCTGCTGATCGTTTATTGATTCTTTTCATGGTAGATCAAGTAACAAATCATAAATCTTAATTATGGCACAAAAACTAACAATTTTTGTTCGGTTTCAACGAAAATATTCTTATTTTTGTGTTTAATACGCAACTTGTGTTCGTAAAGCAAGCAAAATTTGAGCGATTAACATCGCATGCCAAGCATAAAATTATTTTACTTGAGGCGAGTAACGATCAAACGCACACTTTCAATTGATAATATTATTAGTAATCGAACTTAATCTGGAGAACTACTGGAATTACACAAACCGGGTGGCATTATTATATCTGTTGGAATGAGAAACGTAAAAATAAACGTTCTAATTAACGCCGAATTCTTTAGTTACAGATTCTTTCTACCTCGTTGAAGAAAAAACTTTTTGATCGAAATAATTTTTTTACGTTTCTGAATTTATCAAATTTATTTCTTCGATCTTGTAGCTAACAAAATAAAATGCGGTAATATAATTAAGATCGCTATTGCGAGACAACGGAAATTTAAAGTTTAATTACTTATTACTGAGTATTAATGCATTAATTATAATTGAAATTAAATCAAAAGATGCTGCAAAAAAGAAGTCGATTAATAATTGGAGTTAGGATTAAGGAAGGATTAGGAAAGGATTAAGATAGGATTAATTTACTGATCCAATCCTTTAGTCACATTTTCTTTAATTAATAAAAGCAAAAAATTCATTTCTTCATTTCCACAATTATTAATGAATTTTTAATATGTAGGAAACGTAAGTAAAGTGCAATTTTAATGTTATTTCGATTAAATTATGAGGAAAGACAAAAGTCATTAACTTATGATTAATTAAACTCATTACAGCATCACGTGAATCAACAAAGAATTTTTTTGTGTTCTTCATTATTCAATCGGTAGTTTTGAAAGTAAATTGTCATCTGCACGAATAGCTTTTTAAAGTTTTTTAAGTTTTACAAATTGTTATGACCAATAAAATGTAATAAATCATTAACAACGTTGTTGATTGTTTTGTGAACAAAATAATTAAGTTTATTCATTTAAAGTTGACGAAAAAAGAAATTGAAAATTGCAATTAGATTAAATCATTTATGAATAAGTTTTGAACGACACGCTGTCTGGAAGTGATTTGTTAAGCGATAGTGATGAATGAATTAGATGATTCCATTAAATGTTTAAAGCTTTATGGAATAATAACAGCAATCGCAATATGTAATTTACATCCATTAAACCAATAATGATGATACTTTTATTAGGCTTGAAGTGAAGTAAAAAATATTCATTCAACCAGCTCGAATTTTACTTTAGTCACATCTTCCTTTAGTTTCCACATTTTGTGAATTTGTGAAGTGATAACCAGCAACAGAAAAGATTATTGTGCAAAAACGTGTGTCAAAAGATAAATCCTTTTGTGGATTGAACCTCGATTTACGGCCTTAGCAAGAAACTGGTGAAATGTGACCTCGACAAAGTTATTGACAAAAGATTTTCTTTTGAATTCGCAGGCGACGCATGCGAAAGAAACATCAGATTGAATAATAGACATATTTAAAAATTTGGGAGCTTTACTTGATGTGTCAAGTTCAAGTGAATGAACGATGACATTTGTATTTAAATCTTTATGAAGTAGATAAATAGAATAGATGAATGAAATCAAATTTACAATACGAGATTAAATAATTTTGATTTCTTTTCTTACAAATATTTTTATAGGCTGCGCCAAAAGATTTTTGGTGTTCACGACCGGAGAACTTGAAAATGATTTCCGTCGATCTATGGCGAAACTTAACGCAACCTCAAGATCAATGCACAATTCTTAACGCACCTTACGCAACACTCGATGCCTTCACTTTCAGTGATTTCTTTGCCAACACATCAAACATCGAGTTAAGTAAATGCAAGTCATGGGAATTCGACATGAGCTTGATTGGAAAGACATTAATATCGGAATGGAATTTAGTTTGTGATCGATTGTATTTGGGTAGTGTCGTTGAGTCTTGCTTTTTAGCGGGGGCGGGATTAGGAAGTGTAACAAGTGGCTGGATAAGCGACCAACATGGAAGAAAAAATACTTTAATGACATTTGCAAGCATTCAACTTGTTGCTGGTAAGTTTAATCGAGAAATTCTCAAACTTTTAAGTCTGATCAAAGTGTAATTAACTGCGTCAAACTATTTAATGAAGTTTCGAAACATGTTGAGAGAGATCGATTGAAATTGATTTATTTAAAATAAATTGCGCGTGGAATTTTGAACATTGTTTCTATGTTTCGTTATTCGAGCTGTGCAAGGGACAAAGTGAACTTTTATTAGATTTTCGACACGTCATTTATAAACCTTCAAAAGATTTCATCTCTTCGTTATTTGCAGATATCTCCGCAAAATTTTTATGAATTGATCTGCTGGTCATCTTAGAACATTTCAAAATTTTAGATTAATTAGTTTGAAAACGATAAACGTTCAAATCTTCTCTTTAATACAATAAAATGTCGGATAATTTATTACTTTTTTGGCATCTAACATCACTGAACTATTCTCAGCTACCCAACTTACTATTTTAAGAAGTCACGAGATTCTAGAAAGAATATCAATTTCAAGAATCTTACAACAATTAATTTGTCTGTGCAAAAACTGGAAGTAGATTCTTAAATTGATGTGTCTAAGTTGCAGATAAAAAATACGATATTAAATGGAGATTTCATGGAAACAACCAACTGCGTTTGATAGGTCGATAGTACAAAGAAGACAAGCGGCTTGTATTAAATAATAAAGCAAAAACGTTTAGATCTTGTCATTAAGGATAGTAAAAACTATTCCCAATATAATTAAATGAAACTTTGAAACTGTTGTAATGTAATAAGAAGAGAGATAAGAGAATTGCATCTCACGACTTTAGTTCAACCTTGAACTAATCTATATAAACCTCGTCAAAGTAAAATAAAACTCTTTCCGACAATTCTGACTAAAGAATAACAATGTATTTAAAATCTGCCTTCAAATAAAATCGTCATTTTCAGCGTTACGAAATTGGCGACGAGAATAAAAACGTGAAAATTAAAGTGTGCAAAGCAAGAAGTAAAAATTGAAGTATATTTAAATTAGAAATTAGTTAATCGATAAAAGTTAAAAGTAGAGATTGAAAGTTGCCGTAAAATCTGAGTTTCTGAAGCAGACAGATTTTCCTTTGGAAGGTTGGACGAAGAAGTTTGAGTTTTTGAAGAAGGAAGAAGATTTGGTTAAGCCGCCACTAGCAGAGAAAAGCGGGCAAATCTGAGAAGCGTGAAGAACAGCAACAAGGGCTGTAGCAAGTTTGTGATTTGGTTAAGCCGCCACTAGCAGAGAAAAGCGGGCAAATCGTGGAGGAAGATAACAGAGAGTTTTTTGATTAAATGTGAAGGTCCCTAGAGAAGACACACGTGGGCGGTTAGTGAAGAAAATTTGGCAATTTGAAGGCGAAGAATTTGTCGTGAAAGCACCGCGCCACACAACGAAGGACTGAAGAACAAAGCAGAAGTGAATTCAACAATAGAAGCAATTTTTTAGTTTTGTTATGAGAAAGATTTATTGAAAGTTATTAGCAATGCAGAAAGTTTTTTTTAAAGTAAAAATTTGAGAAGAAGATTTTAAGGAGGAAAGTGTTGTAATGTAATAAGAAGAGAGATAAGAGAATTGCATCTCACGACTTTAGTTCAACCTTGAACTAATCTATATAAACCTCGTCAAAGTAAAATAAAACTCTTTCCGACAATTCTGACTAAAGAATAACAATGTATTTAAAATCTGCCTTCAAATAAAATCGTCATTTTCAGCGTTACGAAAGAAACAACAAACTCAAGCTTAGAAATGTCAGATGATTGACAAGCTTCATTTTGGTCATTCAACGCCAATGTGCGCCGCTTAATGCACACAAATGTGGATAACAGATAAACACCATTTGTTTATTGAATGCCAATAGCAGTCATTATTGTTGACATCGGTAGAACAAACGAAAGTCTGGAATTTAATTTCATGCAGATCAAAAATAAATAAAAAAAATAGTTTTGTTCTATAAAAAGAACATTTGAATGAATTAAAATATTAATAAGTTTATTAATAGACATTCAAGCACAAAAAAGGTTTATTGAAATGTTTTAAGCTTTAAAATGTTTTCTTACAAAAAGAACGTTTTGAAATTGGATTTTGTAATCGAAACTTGAAACGAAAATGTTGTTAATGAAACAAAGTTCACAAAGCTGAAAGCTTTTAAGAATCTCAAACTTTCAATTCCTTTTCATGATCACAAACTTTGAAGTTCAATCGTGAACATGTTTCACTCGTCAAGTTCAGTTCTTGAGAAAGCAAAGAAAGCCAGCCGGAGGTCAAAACCTTTTCTCAGATATTCTCTCATATCTTCCTAATTAAAAACTTTTACATCTTCAATTGTTCCAGGCATAATGTTGGGAATGTGTGCTTCACTTGAACTTTATATGATGCTTCGTGTTATAATTGGGTTTTGTTCGATGGCTGTTGTAGTTGTTAGCTTTGTTTTATGCGTTGAACTTGTTAGTGGCAAGTGGCGTACAATCATTGGGATTATGAACATCTTCCCAGTTGCAATAGCATATATCGTTTGTGCGGGAATCTCATATCTCACTTATAATTGGCGTACGATGCAATTTGTTATAACATTTCCAACTTTATTGCTTCTGTGCCTTTGGCCATCAATGCCTGAATCTCCAAGGTAAATTCATTCTCTTCTTCCTCCTAATTATTAGCTTATTTAATGATTCACTGCTTTCTTTCATTCACTCAATGGATCAGATGGTTACTGGCACGTGGAAAGATTGACGAGCTGGCAGTGATTATCGAGAAAGCAAGCGTGTGGAACAAACGAAAATTACCAAGAAACTTCAAAAAGACGTTGAACGTTTCTCAAGCCGACACCGAACGGCGAGTGTCAATTTTCGATCTATTTCAGAAAGGATATAAGCGAACAACGTTCTTGATGACGATTATCTGGTTCTCAATTATCCTCATTTACTTCGGCATCACGTTACACATGAGCTCTTTGGGCGGAAATGTCTACATTAACACGGTAATGCTTATCGTTTCTATGTTAAGTATTCTTCCTTTTCCACAACCATTCTCTCTTCTGCAACATCCATGATACGAATGAAGGAGAAGCGAAAGAGGAAAAGTTATTCGAGTGGAAAATAAATAGTTTGCGATTAGATAATTATAATTTTCTTCTTCTTTCATTTTCATCCCCGATTAGATCATTGCCGGGTCGGTGGAGGCGTGTAGCATTGCATTCAGTGTTTTAGTGGTACTTAAGTTGGGTCTTCGTGTCAATTTGTTCATTTACTTAATTATCGCTGGTGCTGCTTGTCTATTGATTAACCTTGCAAGAGCTGATAATTTGTTTCTTACAATTGGCTTAGCAATGATCGGTAAGGAAAATGAAAATGAAAAGCTTTTAGCTTTTAATTTTTAATTAATGTTTCTCTTTAGTTAAGATAAGTGTCGGTGCATGTAATGCTCTCATTCCAACTTATACAGCGGAACAATATCCAGGTAAGCATCAAAATTTATTGCGACTACTTTGGCATTACTTTAATTACCTATTACAGTTTACATGAGAAATCTTGGAATTGGAGCTGGAAATTTCGCTGCAGGCTTTGCCTTGGTTCTTGTTCCTTACATATTTTTGTTGGTAAGTTACAAAGTTTTCCCTTTAACACATATTAAAGTAATTAACAAGATGGAAAAGCGCAATAAGAAATTTATATTTGAAATGTTGTCGATAAATTTTCCTTAATTTTTTCTTCTTCTTCTCCTTCAGGAACACATCGACATTCATCTTCCCATGTCAATAATGGGAGTTGTAGGTGGAATAGGAGGAATTTCAATTTTACTAATTAAAAAGAAATCGATGAAGAAGCCGTAAGAATAATTAAGAATGTCTACTGTACATGTATAGCTGATTGTATACTTTCAGGCAAACTTTTACACGACCAGATACGCCACATGTCAACAATGGATATGTCGTTGGCGAATAAGAAGATTTTGGCTTCTCTTTTGCGACAATTTTTCTTCTTCCCGTTTCACGATTCATTTTCATTAGCAACTTTAATACATCGTATCGTGATGAGATATAAAAATTAACTGTCAATTAATCGATATCGCTTATCGAATTTCTTATTAATTACAGGAAATCTTGTTAGCTATTATTAGAAAGAACTCAACTCACCTCTCTTCGTCTTTTTCTTACAAAAAGAATGACGAAAAAAATGTATGTTTACCAGTACTTAAGAGCCTTAAGGATATTTATAAATATTTAAACATGAACAATATTATGTTGTGATAATTTTAAGTAATGTTATTCATAATTCATAATTAGATATTAAATTTATGAGATATTTCTTAAGCAAAAATCCGAATTTCCATGCCAAACCATGATTTGTCATCAAGCATACAACAAAGATTTTTATATTGAAGATAGAAGATAGATAATAAGAATTTTTTTCTAGTATTTAATGAAGTTTTATGAATGTCTTAAGTGTAATTACTCTCAGCTTTTCATCCTATTCTGTGCTTGCCTGATTTGTGATTTTACTCACAGACTTTCATGATCAAAGCGTAAATAGCAAAAACGAGCTGGCATCACAATTATGTCTGATAAATTGTAAGCAAAAAAGCAACACTGCATTAAAGTGGGGATGGTTGGTATAAAACTCATGCTGGGTTATAATAACCTGATTCACATTATTAGTGTTTACTCGCTTAAAGTTACTAAGACAGTGCAGTTCAGTAAATAAATTTTTTACTTCCTTTAACAAGTTTAATTTTTTTTATTGCTAAAATATCTAGTTGATTTAAATTAAAAGATAAATTTAAGCGGAAATCATGAAAGTATTATTAGTGACGGTATGTAATTTGTGAAATAAAGTTGATTGAAATTTATAGTGAAAGTGTTCTGTTTTGTACCTTCTTCAACTCTTCATAACTTTTCGATCAGAACAAAAAAAGAAACCGAAAAACATGAGCCAAAAAAACTTTTTTTCTTCCTTCTTTCTTTGTTTCGTATTCATGGAAATCAGTTTCTTCAATCAAGACTTTTCACTTTCATGAAATAAGAAAGAAAAAAAAACTAAGATAATAAGTTGGAAAAGTTTTCCCCACTAAACTAAGACTCTCGACGATAAGTTCTAATGAAATAATTTATTTTGTTATTCGCTTTATTCACGAGAAGGTATGAAAGTCAAAACTACTTAATTAAGTTTGCAAACAACTTTTCCACTCACGATCGAAACTCAAACGTCGTTCAACAACAGAAATCGATTTCAACATAAGCAGTCTTGTCTTAATCACCAAATTAACAGCAAAAAAAAAGTGGCCATCAACCCCGAATCTGTAGAGGGAAGAAAAACGCAGAATCGACCTAAGATAAAAAAAATAAAAAAGCTCGAAGGTCAATGGAAGAACGATGACTGATTTTATTTTATTAACACTGGCCATTGAAACTTACGTCTTATGGACCTTGTTGTGACATTTATGTTATCAACTCCAACCTATCGAAAAATTTCTTTAAATGTTCGATTTTTCTTCTTATTGTGATACTTTCGGTTTCAATATAAGAAATTCAACAATCGGCTTTTATTTATTATTTAATGTTCCTGTTTATTTGTTGGTTGACCAGCTACTGGTTAGATTTAAGGAATGTCTTCAGTTCACAAAAAAACTTCCTCAAGTCTTAGGACTTCATTTTAATATTTTTACATTTATAACACTCGATGATCATCTAAAATCGACAATTTTTTTTCGCTCATAAATATTTTCGGTTCGTATGTAATAAGCGAGAAAAATTCAACATTAATAAATTTAATGTTTACTTACATGAAATGCCGATGTAAGAAAAAATCTTACGCCAGTCCCGCAGAAACGATGTTGATCTGATTTCTACTTAAAACGTTTATGAGAAAGAGAGAAAGAGAAACGAAAGCTGATTTTGGTGTTTGCGCTTGTGATACAATTATTTTAAGTTATGTAATGATTCACGGAATTTTCAGCAGTCGTACACCCGCCTTCAATTGTTTTCATCTAAATATGATGGAGAGAAATTTGATTTTGGGTCAAAAATTTAACATAAATGTTTCATTAGGTTGTCAGCTTTATTTTCGATATTTATTTGCATCCAATGTCAAATGAATGAAAATATTTTCATCATGCTGAGACATAAACAAGACATGATTTCAATCATTCCATTTCGTTTAAAAGGAAAGAAAGCGTAAGAGTTAATTGTTTCAGATTATGAAATACGAAAATTTCTTATGATTCAATTAAAGATCGATACACAATTTTGACTTTAAAAGTACAAAAAAAAGTTGCGATTTGATTTTGAAATAAAAGCTTTTGATTGTTTGAGGTTTTTGCTTCCGCTAATTTTTCTCCAATAATGTTCAATGACTGTAGGAGAGTTTTCTTAGAAAAAAGAAAGAAAGAAACAGCTTTTTAATTTAATTGTAATCACAATCCATATCCTATGTTAGTGAAATCGAGTCATGTAAGTCACGTGGCTGTGATGGTAAAATTTTTACTTTTGACGCCTTAAAGAAAGCAGACAAATCACAACGGAGAGAAGCGACAGTTTAATGCACTTCACGAACTTGTTAAAAATAATTTAAGAAAAAGAAATTTCGCGTTGAAAGTTTTCGTTAATACATAATTCATCACAACCGCATGACATCTAATTCACAATATTTGTCAATTATAAAGTTTTGTAATCACATCGACAATAAGCACATTTTTAAATATATTCAAAGTTATGCTAATCGCGAGTTAATCTTATGCGGTGCAGAAAACATGACGAGAAAAAGATTCGGATAGAAGAGTGGGAAGAGCCAGTGGAATGAAAAGTTTTTGCAATTTTCAAACTGCATCAAGCAGCACAAATTATTGTTGTGGCTAAGAAAGTCATTTGTTGCTTGTTTAAATGAATGCAAGTAAAATGGTTCAACGTGATGCACTTCAACAAGGCAGTTGACCTTGTAATTAAAGAAATGCAATGGTAAAAAAATGTGTAACACTTGCGTGACTGCATCTTTGTTGATGCTTGTTGAGATGGAAGAAAAGAAGAAGAAGAAAAACTTGTTGATTATGTTTTGAAGGTCTTTCCTCGTTCATTACAACTTTTTCTTTTCGTACAATTTGTTACCAGTTCTATTGTCTGGCGACGACGCTCGCACAATTCGATGGCCCCATTCCACCTCGTTTAAATATTCCTGGTGCTATTCCATTACCTGTTCTAAGAGGAAATCAACAAGGTAGAGCACTTGGAGGTCAACAAATTAAGGTCAGACGGCCTCAAAGACCGCAACCTGTCATTACAGAAGCTCGCTTTATAGATGAAGCTAAACCTGTGACAGAAGAAGCAGAAGATGAATATGTTCAACATCAGCCAGCTCAACCAGCACCACCACGAGCTTTGTTCACTTCAGAACCCCAAGACAATTATCAATCTCAGGAACAGTCAAATGCTCAACGATTCAACATCGAACGGCCGAGACCAGCACCCCAACGCAACATTCCACAACCCCAACCACAAAGACCTCGTGCTCAAATCTACGACGAACCAAGAGCACAACAGAAACCACATCATTCAGATGACAAGCCCAAGAAGCCAGTTGCACAAATTTTGAGAAAATATCGCGAAGAAAATCCGGACGGTTCCATTACTTGGGGTTTCGAAAATGATGATGGATCATTCAAGGAAGAAACTATCGGCATTGATTGTATCACTAGAGGAATTTACGGGTAAGCTTTTCTCATTAAAATCCGAGGAAATTATTTAAGAAATTTTGTTTTTAATTCATTTACAGTTATGTGGATCCAGATGGCGAGAAAAGGGTTTGTTGATATCTTAATAATTATAAACTTAACTTAACTATTTCTTATTTCTTTGAATTTTCACAGGAATACAAATACGAGACTGGAATCTTATGTGAGTTTCTATTAAACATTTTATTGAAGAATCTTTTAATATTTTTTCCATTTCTCCAGGTGATCCCGACAAGAGAGATCAAGAAGAAGAAGAAGATATCGAATCTGAAGATTTTCTTGCAAACTTAAAAGCTCAACAGCAAGCAAAACGACCACAACAGGGTCAACAGTTTTATAGAAATTAAAAGCATCTGAAGTTGAGCAACGATTAAATGCATCAAATAACATTTTAAGAAAGATTTAACAAAACAATGTAAATTCATTATCAGAGCATTTTTCATTCATCGTGTAATTTTAGAAAAAAGATCATAAAATAAAACAAATAAATTAATAAATAAAAGGGTTTTGTTTGACCTTTTTATGAGTAAAATACTGATAATTCTTCTTTTTTTTGTCATTTTGTTATAAATTCTGAAATTTCATTAACTCTTAGAAACTTTGAACGATCATTAAATTTCGATTAACATGATTTCCTAGGTTGTAGAAAAAGAAACTCATTAACATTAATTCTACAATGGTTTCATGCAGGTAGTTATTACCATATTGATTGCAAACAATTTTTGAAACTCAATTTCAACCCACATCGCATAAGCATAAACTCAGCATAATAAAATTTAACGGCCGAAAATATTTTGAATTTATTTGTTCAGAGTTGCAAACCAAAAAAAATGATAAAAGTTCAAATTTAATCTAATTTAAAAATTATTAAATGAGAATAAAGCTTAAGAAAAAATTGCAATATTGGATTGTTTTCATTGTTTTCCATTGAATAAAATTTTTCAAACTTTATTTCTCTTACTTATATTTGGATACATTAAACCGTTATCAGTTAGTTTAAAACAAGTGAATCGTAAACGAAAAACTGGTTTGCATCTCTTGCAGAAATTTCGAAATTTTTATTTCAATTATTCTCTATCGATTTAAAGCGATTCATCGACCTAATCAAAGCAAAACAGTTTGGAAATGTTAATTCAGGAGCCTGTACAGGTTAGTATTATAATATATCTTGAATATAGTGACGTTTAACTACATTAAATGCTTAATCAATTCACAAGGTTGCAATTTGGACAAATTTAAATTTCTACGCATATGAAGATGCAACATTTCTAGCTGAGAGATTATGCTCAGAAAGTAAGTAAAACAAACAACATGAATATGTGATTATTCATATCATTATCAATAATTTTTATCAGTCGAGACAGACGAAAGTTTGTTCCTTCTGGCAACTTGTTACTACAGATCGGGAAGAACAAATGAAGCCTATTGGCTGCTCAGTACAAAGGGAGCTCAAACACAAAAGTCAAAGTTTTTGCTAGCTAAATGTGCATACGAATTGAAGCAGTAAGTTTCCTCTTGCACCTTTAATAATAAAAAATAAAATGAAATAATAAAACGAAAATTTTCTTTTAGTTATTCCGAGGCTGAAAGCGTCTTATGTCAAAATAAGAGTCCAAAGACGATAAGCGATCTTGATGAGATTTGTAAGGAATTTGGTGAGTTGAGTGGTTTTGTAATGCAATTACTCTCAAAAATATGCAAGCAAACTGAACGAGCTGCGATGGCCAATGAATGCTGTCGTGCATCACTCAAACAAAATCCTTTTCTATGGAATTCGTTTGTCGATTTGTGCAATCGGGGTGAGCGCCCCAATCCTAAAGAGATCTTTCAAATAAGAAACGATGAATTACTGAGTCAGTTAGAAAGACAGTTGTGGAGTAATCCATCGCCAGAATTTCATTTGTATGATAAAAATGTCAGTATTCATGAGCAGCAGCAGCAGCCGCCGCCTACTTGTGTAATTACACCAAATAACGCAAATATAGAAAAGTTTGAAGTTGACGTTGAAGATACACCATTGATGGAAAATTTAAACCAAACATCTTTAACATCTCAACCACGCATTCATGAACAGACTCCATATCGTAAACAATTTAAATATCTTCAATCAAATATGATTCCAATAACACCAAGCTTTGGAGTCTTACCTTTGAACAGTCCTTTTGATAGTTTAAAACAAACAACTCTCTTCCTCACACCATCACCACCATTAACCACTCAACAGCAAACACAACAGCAGCAACAACAAATCATCGATTGTGAGAAAAATAACAGCAACAAAAAGATTCGTGGCAATTTAAATTCTTTAGTGACACGAAAAGAAATTGCAACACCACTTCAACAAACAAAGCCTGTTGTTCTTAATCAATCCAGCAATATCACGCCTAATCGTACTCAGTTCATGCAGCAACAACAACAGGATCAACGTTATCCAAGTGTTCGACGATCCTCGAGAATTTTCAGTAATTATTCGGTTAAAGAAAATAATAAATCACCGAACTTGAATAAGTTTGTTCAACCACGTTCACCACCATCGAAGAAAGCTAATAAACGTGTATCAAAGTCGAGTAAAACGACACTTAATGAACTGAATGAGAAGAATAACATGCTGAGTGAAAAAGAGCGAAGCGAGACAATAACTTCAGCTCAGTTAATTAATGATATGAGTTATTTGCAACAAAGTAATCATATTGCGAGTCTCAAGAGACAAAGTGCTGATGGTTTGTTGCAATTATTGCAAGAACTTGGTCAAGCTTACATGCACATACAACATTATGAGATGAATGAAGCGGTTAACGTTCTTGAATCGAATATTCCAACTCGTCATTTTAACAGTAGTTGGGTGCAATCAATGATTGCTTTGATTCATCATGAGAATCGTGAATACGAAGAAGCTGTTAAGATTTTCACAGTAATTCACAAACGTGAACCATTTAGATTACAATTTATGGAAATTTATAGCACAGACTTATGGCATCTGCAAAAGGATGCACTTCTTTCAATGTTGACACAAGACATGATACAACATAATAAAACGTCGGCAATTACATGGTGTGTTGCTGGAAATTGTTATTCAGCTTTGAAAGAGCACGACACTGCGATAAAATTCTTTAATCGAGCGATTCAGGTTGATCCAGATTTTCCATATTCTTATACTCTCCTTGGACATGAGCTTGTCGTGACTGAAGAGCTTGAAAAGGCTCTCGGATGTTATCGTAAAGCTATACTTAAAGATCCTCGTCATTATAACGCTTGGTTTGGGATTGGTACGATTTATTCAAAGCAAGAACGCTTTCAACTCGCTGAGATTCATTATCGTCATGCATTGAAGATTAATAGAAAGAATTCAGTGATTCTTGTTCATATTGGAGTGATGCAGTTTTATCTTCATAAACCTGAACATGCAATTCAAACGCTGACTGAAGGAATTAAATTAGAACCGAATAATCCATTATGTAAGTTTCATCGTGCTTCAATGAACTTTTCAATTGGTAAGTTACAAGAAGCGTTAAGTGAACTGGAAGAGTTGAAACAAATCGTGCCAAAGGAGTCTGTCGTCTACTACTTGATAGGAAAGATTCATAAACAACTTGGAAATATTGATCTGGCTTTAATGCATTTCAGCTGGGCAACTGATTTAGGTGAGAAATGTGTGGGTGGAGATTATTAATGTCACAAAATAATAAATTTAATTTTCTGACTTTAGATCCAAAAGGAGCCAACAATCAGATAAAAGACAAGTTTGATTCCGTGATAAGATCTCATCAACAACCAGAACAATCCGAAGGAATTCCATTAAGAGAAGACTTCGTCGAAGATGATGATGTATCGGACGATGAAGCTGCTCCTGGGAATGATAATGATAACAACAATAGTAGTGGAACAATAGAAGAAAGCGATATTAGTATGAATCTTGAAACGAGTCATTAACGAAATTTCAGAACGAATCGGAAAAATTTAAAAGAAAAATAATAAAAACAACATAAATAAAGAAAACGTTTTTTTAAGCAAGTTTGGATAATAATATTAATAAAAATAATAATTTAAAATACTTATTTTTAAGATGGATAAGAAAAATAATTCGATGAGCGTGTCGTGAAAGAGAAAAAAATAAATAAAATATAAATCGTTTAGAATCTGAAATGATAATTTGCGCATTAGATACGAATAATGAGAAAAACTTCCAGAAAATTACAGTTGATTTCAAGAGAAACAACAAAAGAAGGTATTTCAATAACTTTTCAAATATCTACATGAATAAAATTTTCGTTAAGAATTTGCATCAAACCTTGATCTAAGAAGAGAGCAGAACAAATTATTTCCAGCTCCCAACAAACAGCTAAGTAAATAATTAATCAATTATAAATTACATCAAAGATTTTGTTGTTTTGTTGTTGTTGTAGGAGTTAGAAAATTTTTCGAAGGACAGAAATATTTGTAAACAATTTAAGAAAAAATCTTTTTACGATTAATTTCCTGAGAATAAACGTTAGTAGGTATTTTCAAATACAAAAATTCAGTGAACTAAAATTATGATAATGTTAGTGTACTAAAAAGTGCTAAAGTGCTAAAATGCTAGAAAAGAGACGAAAGAGGAATTCATCTATAGTTTAAAAAATTTATAATTCTAAGCAGTAAAAAGCTAAGTGTAACAAGTGAAATTATCAAAATATTATTTGCAAGTTATCGGGAAATCATTGGGATATGAAAGTCATATTATTTTAATAGTGTGAACTCTGTAAATTGAACTTTAAGTTTATGAAAATCGCCATTGATCCGAAAAAGCAGAAAAGAAAAAGAAGAAGAACCAATACAGTTATAGAAACACACAAACACATTGTGAGTTCTCGCGAAATTATGAAGGAAAAGAAAAACAATTAATCGAGAGAGAGAAAAACAATTAAGAAAGTTACAAAATAAGTAAATAAATAAATTAAACTAGTTTCTCGTGAGACCTAAGGTGAAAAAGAATTGAGTAAATTTCATAAGCAGCTGAAGAAAAAAAGTCCTCGTAGTCGTTTATGTCGCACATTTATTCTCAATAAAAATCGAATCATTTTTGAGACGATTCTTAGTTTAAAAATTTATCTAATAGCTTAACTTCTCAAGGAAAGTTAAAACATTCATTCGGAGTGTGTTTCTCTGAGCTGTATGTAAAAAGAAACTTTTTAATATACAATATATATCTAAACATTAAATGCATCTCATTGTGTTAGTGAAGAAAGAAGAAGAAGAAGAAGAAAAAAATTGGAGATAACTACATACTGAATACAGAAGAAAATATTTGTGTAAATGTGTGCTTTAAAGAGCAGTTGGAGTTTTCTCGTCTGAATTCTTAAATGTGGAAAAATCTGTTTTCTCCAATTCATTACCTTACTTATCCGAATATTTTAACACAACGCAAGCATATGATTGACGGAGAAGTGAAAAAGATATAAAGTAGTGCAAAGTTAATTAGCTATAGTAAGATAATTTATAGCTGTATAGATGCTTACGAAAACCCAACATGCAATTGTGACGTTCACCTAAATTCTTTCTCAAAGGGTGATTTTTATTGAAAAATTTGTGGAACCTTATGTAAATTTTTCTTCTGGAAGTGCTATCCGCCATTTTTATGCAAAAAGAAAAAGAAAGAAAAAAAATTGAGAGAATTCATGAATAAGAAAATATTGATAAATTATTAAGGAAAAATATCTGAATATAAGAGAAAAGACTAAAACATAAATATCAATACAATTAAAGCATAAGACAAGCACATAAGTGAAATACCTTCGACGAGTTGACTGGAAATAGAGAAACGAGAAGAAGAGAAGACTTGAATTCAATAACTTTTTAGTTTTTTCAACGTCGCTGCTGCAACAAACGCTCGAAAATATTATGCAAAACAATTGGATTGTTTAGCTAGTGCAATGAGCGGGAGAAAACACTTCTTACTTATGTTAAAATTGTAAAAAAATGTTCATATTACACCAGCCATGACGCATCAAAACCACCAAACTAACGGCGCAAGTTTGGAAGATTGCCACACAAACTTTTTTGCTTTGGTGAGTAATTTTCATGTATTTTTTGATAGTCATTTTGTACTGCTCTATGCTTCGCACTTCCTTCCCTATTTTCTCCTCACTTTTTCTTTTCTCTATCATTCATTCAGTCTGAAAAAGAAAGAAAAGTATCTCTCACGGTGTTGTAAGATCATCTTGTGTTTTACATGCGGAATAGAGAAACATGAAAAAGAAAAAAAATAATGTTATAAAAGAGGCAAAATAATTGCAATTAGGTACAATGCTATCGCTTTTTTTCTTTCTTTCTTTCATTTTTTTGAAAGTGAGAGAATAAATTTTTGTATTTCAAACTCTTTTGCTTTACTTCATAACACAGAAAAAAAGAGACACGGTTATGTACATCAAAAACTGGTATTCAGAGTTTTTTTTCGTTTCTTTCTTTTCGGTATAAATAAAACAATCTATCGAAAGAATTGAATGTAAAATAAAAAAATTCTTTTATTTTGCGTCGCTGTGTGGGTAGCAGCAGCAGCAATGAGTGTAGAACTGTTTTCTTTGATACACATAACTCTCTTCAATTTTTATTTTTTCGTCGGAATTGAGCGAATCACATACATAGTTTTTTTCTCCTTTTCTTGTCCATATTTTCTCGTTCATGTGCTAACCTATTCCTCCAGTACATGTGTATTGTACACATAAACCGTAATGTTACTTACATTTAGTATTTTTTTTTGTTGTTTCCATCTTCAAGTTTATTTTTTTTCCATTCAACAGTCTACAAGAAAAAAATTTCGTCACAATTTTTTTCTTTTCTTTTCTGTTCACTTCTTTTCTTTTAAGTTTTTATTTTTGTTGGGGCGATGCAACGCTATTTCGTTGAACCTAATCAGACTGTTAAATATTTACATGTTTTTTGATTTTTAATAAGTCCATCTGCTAATAACACGAAAACTGAATTTCTTTCTTCGCCATAATTTTTGTATTTTTTATTTCGTTCATCAACCGCTCGAATTTGCTTTTATTTTTCTAACAGGGGAATAGTCGAAGGAATGAAGAGTTGTAGAGTGGGAAGACTACCGTCATGCACTTAAATCATAATCGATCATTAATAACTAACTTTTCTTTCTTTCTTTTGTTGTTTTTTATTCATATTTCACGTAATTACATGAAGGCTGATTTGTGCGGAATAAAATGGAAGAAATTAGTTTTAAATGAGAGGCCTCTTTCAACTGGAGACCCCTTAGACGACCCAGTACTTAGATCATATACAAAATGCTTAGCTAAGGATATTTTATGTGTGTGGCGAAGAGTGTCGCAACATAAAAATGACTTAGATCAAACAGGTGGCTTGGGAATGTTTGACATAAGTCAAATCGGATGCACCTCGGTCATTCATCCGCCACTCTCATTGACCGCAGCCAAAGAATTGTGGATTTTTTGGTATGGCGAAGAGCCAGACTTGACAGATTTAGTATCTCCTGAACTTCTTAAATCACCAGGTAAATAATTGTTTTTATTATAAATTTAAAACGTCGACATTTTCCATGGAAAAGAAGATCTTAAAATTTATTTTTCTTCTTAAATTCTTTTCCTTCTCTCTCTCTTTTTTCTTTTAGATTCACTTGAACAAGGTTCTTGGGAAAGCGGATTGTCTTATGAGTGCAGATCGCTTTTATTCAAAGCTCTACATAACTTGATTGAAAGGTAAACGTGGAAATTCAATTGAATTTATATCAAAGCAGTGAATAAATCAATTGACGTCAAATCTCTTATTACTTTTTAGATGTTTGCTCTCAAGAGATATACTTCGTTTAGGAAAATGGTTTGTTCAGCCATCGCTTGAGAAAAATGCTGGAAAAAGGTAAATCATCGCTGTCTTGCGCAATTTTTTCTTTGTCGGAAGCTTCTTTTCTTATAGAAACAGATTTTCATGAAGCATTTTGAAATCTTAATCTTGACTTCCCTACATCAAATCTAATGCGAGTTCTCTGAAGTTTATGTTTTAAGATTGACATAACTTTCGTATGCTCCCAACACTCAGACAAAGAAAATTGTCGATTTTATGACGACAATGGATTAAGTCATGTAATTTATTCATTTTTATTCGTTTTTATTTCAAAGCTCCGCACACTTATCATTCTCGTTTGCATTTTTTGTGCATGGTGAGAGCACGGTGTGCGCTTCAATGGATATTAGAGAACATCCACCCGTACGACCATTGACTGAAGAATATTTGAATGAAGTCATTAAGAATTCTCAACAAACTGAAAGCTGCTCACTTAACGATGATAATGATAAAGAAGACTTTAATGATATTAATCACAATGTCAGTGTGCAATCGGTGATATTGGCTCCTTTTGGACTGTCTGCAGTATTAACCGGCAACAAAAGCGAAAACTACGAGCAATATACTGAAAAAATTGTGAATGATTGGAATAATTTTTATCCAATGAAGAAGCTTGATGGCGATAATTCATCATCGAATATGCCGCAGCTTGTCGAAGTAATTTCAGGTAATTTCCCGCTTTTCTTTGAATTAATTAGGAATTTGATCATCAATTTGTTCTCGTTTACTCTTCAGGTGGAATCAAAATGTTATATCCATCGAAATATGTTCTCGTAACTGATATTTTATCACGTAATAAGAAAGATAATTGCATAAGTGAAAATAATAAGAAAATTATAAATAGTAGTGAAACGAAATCATCATATCGATGTAGTGAAATTGATAAAGATTGCATTGAGTCAAGTGTTTTGAACTTTTGCGATGGTATACAAAAGACAGCATCGGGTGTATTGCCTGAACGTGCATGGCAAGACTCAATTATGAATCCGGCATATACAAATGCTAGCGTGAAAAGTGAGCAAGAAAAAATTGAAATGCAAAGTGAAAATAATATTGAAAATTCTATCAATGCAGCTAATGGTATTGAAAAATCTGATCCAACAACATGGAACTTTGTGGAACCAAATCATAAGTCAAATTGTTTATGTACAAGGTGAGTTAAATGTCTCTTCATGTTTTTTTCTTTTTTAATTTTTCTGCTTGTTGGTTTTAATTATCGACTTACATATTTCTCTCTCACATGCTTCGATTAAAATTTACTTTACTTCATCATGTACAGCTTTCATTATAATTATGCTTCTTCTCATAATTAATCAATTAAAAAAAAAAGAGGAAGAAAACTTTAATTCATTCATCTGCTTCTTCACGAAAGATTCTCTTAATTTTAACTTTCACAAAAGTTTATAATTAACCACAAATGTTTGTAAGATAACAACACAAAATTCTTTTTATTTTTGTTTAACAAAAATTGAAATTATTAAAAAGTGTTTCGAATTTTTGCAGATGCAAAAATGTGGAAAACCACGGAAGTTTTTCGTCACTTAAAACGCCAGGAAATTCTTCCTCGATAAGTGGAAAATCAAACTTTCGTAATAACAGTAATCGAAATCGAACGCCTTTTCATAAACGGTATAAAAAATTGTTGCATTTCGATGATGATCACAAAACAAATCATAAAATTTTTGTTACCTATGAATGTAGATCTTCTTCCGATTCCTCGTTATCAAAATCTAAGGAACGATTCTCAAATCAACCTTCTACATCATCAAAGTTCAATATTAGGTTTGTTATTTTTGCTTTGTTTTCTTTACTATTGGTGACAATTTTTTATTCATTCTTTTTTTATTCTTTTGTTTTTATCATTTTAACGACTTTCATTGATATTTATTTACGATAGTGGATTAAGGTTGAGTTTTCATTTCTACTTTCACACATACATAAACATGAAATATATTAATATTCATACAACACAATTACACACACACACAGATGAATAATAATGACAGCCTTTTTCATTGAAAACAAATATTTTTGTACATACAGTGGACCCTTGATATAAGAATAGTTGAAGGGATCGATTCTATCGATTAAGAGTTCGATGATTGTCTCGACTAGGATAATTAAAGGAGAACAAAACAAAATATCTGATTTACTCAAAGAAAATTCTAAGCAACGAAACAGTTTCAAAGAATTTGTGAATATTTTGAGATGCAAATGGAACACAACAAAACAGAAATTTCTAGCGCACTTTTAACTGTTGACATGAATTTTTTATTCAGTTTTCAGTTTCATAAGCGCCAACTTCTCATATCTCATCATATTGATTCAATTTGAAAGTTTTGTACAAGTTTAATTTTGATGCAAAATAAGGAAAGAAAATTCAAAAACATAAAATTAATTGGAAACTTTTTTCATAAAAGTTACAAGCATATCAAGTAGAAACTGTTTCAATGCATTGAAAATTAATACGAATACGTGATTGGGAAATTATTCTTTGAATTGTTGTATCAAGAGTTCACTGTAAATATTCAAGTCATGAAAATATTCCCAAAAAAAAGAATTAAAGAAAAACAGATTGCGGTCAAATAATTTCTCACATAAAAAATTAAGTTGTGAGATTAATTTATCCAAAAAAGTTTACTTTTAAACACACAAGAAAAATATATAAATCACTTACATATTAGAAGAATGTTTTGAAATAATGCTAGAGAGAGAAAAGAAAAGAGAGAAAGATGGAGAAATAATTACGAGAAAATAAAAAATAATTATTTGCGGTCGTTTTAGATCTTCAGTAAAGCAGAGTAGTGGTGGTAGTGGCAGCAACGGGGGCAATGCATCTCAAACACAAAATAGCAACAATACAAATGAAGTACAACAAATGTCAATCGGATCAGATGGCAGCATACAATCGCCAATGCATCATAACTTATCATCAGTACATTCGCAACCATCATCAGTTCCAGTGAATGAACAAAATATTCTCTCACCAATTCCACCAAGCGACGTTTCACCGCCATCGATGACACCATCATTGGAGAACAATATTGATCAAAAGCCTGACATACAAAGCTTGAATAATTTCGATAAGACAACTGATAACTCACAAACGAATCATCAAGCAAACAACAATGATGGAGGTAGCATTGATAATGGCAACAACACAAAAATTGATTTTAAATCAAACAACAACAGTAAACAAAAACTCACCGACACAAATAACAAGGAGAATATTTGTCTGAAACGTCCAGCATTGAAAGTTCAAGATTGTGAAGATATTAGTGAAGAAGATCATTCAATTAGTCAATCGTTGTACGATTATTCAACATGGGATGCATGGTAAGATTGAACTTTAATTATTTATCAAACTTTTCTCTTTAATTTTATTTCATTTGACAATTATTAGGATGAATCATCCAATTAAACGATTCAAACCAGATGATTTGGATAGAAATCGATCGAACAATAAAAGTTCAACAAAATATGATTTATATGCGGGACAAACATGCAGTGAATCTTCATCTGTTCTTCCAAATCTCGTACAACAAATTCAAAACCTCAATGAGAGTGGAAAGATCGATGATGCAAAAAATAATCTCAATAATAATTGTGGAAAAGATAATCGAAATGTTAATGGTGGAAATTGTGTTGGTGGTGGCAGTGGTGGTGTCGATAATGATCCTGACAAGAACTCAAATAGTGAAAATCTCTTCACAAGTGAAGGTCTTCAACCATCCTATGCTGATTTAAATAAAATCTTTGATAATTCTGATGATAATTCGAATGACGATCATGTAAGTTAATTTAATTATTTCTTTTAATTAATTTTAATTAAATTTTTGTCTTTAGCTTGTTGACAACACACCACCAGGATCGAATAAATCTATTGGATGTCATCCAGCCGACATGGAAGTGTCTGAAAATGAAATATTTAAACGTGAAAAAATGACATTTGGAAATTTTACATCGTTAACTAACAATGGATTATCATCACTTATTAATAACAACAATAGCAGCAATAATAACAATAATAATAATAATATTAACACAATTGGCCTCATAAGAAACGAAGAACTTTCGAAAATGTTTCCAACACCGCCAAGCATCGAACAACATACAAATTCAAGTCCCGGTGGTGTTTGTGGTAACATTTCTGATAGTCTCATGGAATCGATAGACATGATGCCATCAACGAAATCAGATTCATATCACAATCTTGGCAGTCCACACGAAGAGCCTATCGACGATTGGTCTTTTGTCTTTAAACCACCAAAAAAATCAACAATTGTTGGAGCATCAAAATATGCTCCACTCGATAATTTATTAAGTCAAACATTGCCTCCTATCAATCTTCCTAGTAATTGCAACTACAAACCATCTTGGATCAAGCAAAAGGAACAAGACGAAGTAAGAAAGAAACAACAGCAACTGCAAGCTGATAATAATGGAAGTTTAATGATTAAGAAAGAAATTATAAATCCACCACCATTACCAGAACCGCCTTCAATTGAGATAAAGAAAGAAGTCATGAGTCCAATGAATGTTAAAATGATGGCTTCGTCACCTTATGGTGGAGTTAAAAATATAAAAACGGAAAATGTTGGCAGCACAATCATCAATAAACTTCTCACGCAAGGTCCAACTCCACCACCAAACGTTTTCAAATCTTCCATTCACTCATCAATGGGTTCACCATCACCTGCAAACTTACAGACAAATAATTACATTTCACCATATCCACCAATGAGTCATCAAGACTCAATCTTTCGTAAGACAATGGTGGGAATTGGTATGCCAATGTCATCATCACATCATTCACAACCGCCCCCACCTTACGATGTTGCAATTCATAGTCCATCACTTAATTCGAATTTAAATTCCATTTCATCGAATAATGATGAGAATAAGCAGAAGATTCTCTCGAATAATAATAATATTAAAGGAAATCATCCTCATCATCCACAACATCATTTTATGACACAACAACAGCAACAACATCAACTTCAACAACATCAGCAACAATCATTAAATGGACAGAAAACGCCAGAAGCAAATTCACTTTTAGTTAATGTTCTCCTTTATGATACATCATTAAATATATTTCGTGATCATAACTTTGACAGTTGTACGATTTGTGTATGCAATGCTGGACCAAAATGTGTTGGAAATATTCGTGGCTTAGACAGTGGACTTTATTTATCACTTGCTGCAAGTTGTCATTTTAATGAGAATTTAACGACAATTGTCGAGCGTTGTCAGGAAGGAAAACTCAGTGCCTCAAATCGACGCGACCAAAATGGAATTAAATACATGGGAAATAATCGAAATTTGATGAATCATTTGACAACTGATTCACCAAGTTCCATTTCAAGCATATCGTCATCATGTTCATCATCGGGATCATCATCAAGTTCAAGTTCAGGCGGATCATCGAGTTCATCATCGGAAGCTTTATCTCCATCGTGCATCGTCAGCAGCAGTGTGCAATTAATGTTAACAGGATATCCTGACGATGATCCAATATTCTGTCGTTGTGGCTTTAGTGCTGTTGTCAATCGAAGGCTTGCACATCAGCAAGGATTGTTCTATGAAGATGAACATGAAATTACTGGAATGGCAAAAGATCCATCAAACTTTAAGAAACGTTCACTACTTTCATTACTTTTAAAACAACGACAACAAAATAAATTTAATCAACATCAAAACGACGATGATTCAAAACAACAACAACAAAATGATTCAACGATGAAAGAAATGAAAGAAATTTCCATTGCAAATCTTTCACCAATCTTTGATTTATTACGCAATCAATGCACACTTTTTCATAATTCATCAAACTCTGTTCAACGTGCAATTAAACATTTGAATCAGGAGAAATATTCGCCGATAATTGCTAACAAGCATGTGAATATTCTTGAATATATCGATGCATTTGACATTGTCACATTGGCACTTGAACAAGGTCGTTATGTCTTCGAGAGATTTGATGGATATAACAATCGACAACTTTATATTCCGAATCAACAGCAACAACAGAAGAATAACAACAATCAAGTGGTTGAGAAACAATCAACGTCGTTACTTTCACAACAGCAACAACAACAAGCGATAAGTGTTCATAAGTGGCCGTATTTAAATGCAGCTGGTCCGAAAAGTAATCAAGATATTATTCGTGTTATGAAATCGATGCAAGTTTTATTACAAAAAGCATTTAATCAGAATGGAACAACAGGATTGTGGGATGCGCCATATGCTGTTCGTGGGCCATTAACATGGCGTGAATTTCATCGTTTAGCTGGCCGTGGTATTGGTCAATGTGAACCGCAACCAGTACCGTCAGTTGTTGTTGGACATGACAAGGAATGGCTTTGTGTCTCACCTTATGCATTACAATTTTGGGATAAACTTCTTCTCGAACCGTATTCACATCCAAGAGATATTGCTTACATTGTTGTGTCACCCGATAATCATTTCATTACATCGAGAGTGAAAATGTTCTTTAAGGAACTCAGCACAACCTACGAAATGTGTCGACTTGGACGACATCAGCCGGTTAAGGAGTGGGAAGGAATTCTTCGTGTCGGTAAAAGTGTTGTGAAGCAAGAAAATAATAATTTCGACGATGATTGGCTACAATCGTCACTCGACAGTAATAAACTTAATGAACTTTTGAGACTTTATGGAATTGCTTTTCAACAGTCACTTGTTGGCTTCCTTTCGAAGATTCCGTACGATAAAACTTTACTTAATCCACCTGAGAATTGTTATAACAATCATAACAGCTATAAAGATCATCATCATCATCATTCACATCAACGACCATCATCGCTTTCAAGTCCAATGTTACCACCACATACGCCAGATTCGAGTATGTCAGCGAATGGTAGCAATAATAACAACAATAACATGTCTTCCATGTCACATCATGACAAAGGTCCAAACACACCGAAATCAGATCAAGATGACACGAAAGAAAATCTCAACAATTCAACCTCAACATCGGAAATTATGAGTCAACAACTTGATCAACTTGCTAATCCACCGCATATTGTTCTTTACATTGTTGAGCCATTCACAAGTGGGACTGATTCAACGTCACTTGAACGTGTTGCATGCTTATCACTTTTAAAATATTATTCGAATGTTTTAAGTTCAATACCCGAGTCAGTGAAAACAAACATCAGCGTTCAGATAATTGCGCAAGAAAGTATTCTTGAACTCGGAAGAAATCGTGACATTAATCGTTGGAGTGATCACATGAGAAATCTTGCGTTAAATGTTTTCACGCAATCGCATCGTTATTTGTCACATTCGAATAGTGTGAAGAGTTTGACTGGTTTTGGAACGGCAGCTAATGCTGAAGCCTTTATGAAGACAAAAGATGAGAAAAATAAAGCGCCAGTGAAGCTCTATACGCCACCTTACATTCTCTCAACAAGAAATGCAAAAAGTGAGAATGTTGAGAACTTTGGACAGAGTGGAATCGAACAACAATGCAGTAGCATCATGTACTGTTGTTATTGTTTATCAGAAGATCAAAGCATGCTCCTAGCGGTTTTGACTGATGAACGTGGAGAATTTCTTGAAAACTGTACAATTAATATAGACGTTCCGAATAGAAAGAGAAGAAAAAAGACATCAGCAAGACGAATTGCCCTTCAGAAGCTTATGGATTTTATTCTTGGCGTGATGTCGCAAACAGTGAAGCCATGGCGATTAGTCATCGGTCGAATTGGAAGAATTGGTCATGGAGAATTGAAAGGATGGTCGTGGCTTCTTAGTAAACCAAATCTTGTCAAAGCATCAAAGTACTTAAAAGATATTTGTAAGCAATGTTCTGTAATGTATCCACAATCGGTGCCGAGTATTTGGAGTGCTTGTCTTGTAACACTCGAACCTGATTCAAACTTTCGTGTTATGCCGGATCAATTTACTCCTGATGAAAGATTTAGTCAACGATCGACACAATCACCATTATCGACACCTCAAGATGTTAGCTGTACTCACATTTTGGTGTTTCCTACAAGTGCAATTCTTCAGGTAAATAAAAATAATTTTTAGAACTATTTTGAAGTTCTAGTACTTCAAATTTGTTCTAAACTTTACTCTAGTACTAGAAATATTGATTTTTGTTTTTGTTAACTTTTTCAGTCATCACAAGCAACATTTCATGAACAACATTTGGAGAATGCTCTTGATTTTGGTGAAGATTTTATCATTGATGATACTGATGATGTTGATGAAGATATTAATGGCATTCAACATTTGTTTGATGAATGGAATGAAAGTAAGTAAAACAGGGAGAAATTAATTTTACTGAATTTAACTAACAAAATGATTTTTACCAGGCGCTGTTGGTATACCTCAAGCAAGTCCAACAAGAGATTCACACCGTGGCAGTCCACTGACACTTGATGAAAATAAAAGTCGACAAAGTCCTGGAATGACTGACAATCAAACAGGACAATCAAGAAATATTTATTCAATGCCAGAAGCTGAAGAGGTGAGAAAATTTAAACAATTTTAAGTCATAAATTTGGTTTTAATGAAATATTTTAATCATAGGTTGGTCAACTTCTTCAACAACCATTAGCACTTGGATATCTCGTATCAACAGCGCCAACAGGTCGAATGCCTTCATGGTTTTGGGCTTGTTGTCCACATCTCGAAAGTGTTTGTCCAGTTTTTCTCAAAACTGCACTTCACATCCATTCACCTTCGATTCACAAAGAAAACGACGACATTTATTACAAAGAACAATCATCAAAAATTGAACATCCATTGGATTCAAACACCACAGCTGATGTGCTTCGTTATGTACTCGAAGGCTACAATGTTCTCTCATGGCTTGCAATGGATTCAAATACTCATGATCGACTTTCGTGTTTACCAATTCATGTACAAATGCTGATGCAACTCTATCACTTACACACTGCTCTAGCGTAATTCTGCATGATAAAGAAATGAAAAATAATTGAAACAAACAAACAAAAAGATAAAAAAGTCATTTATTAACTTATTTTTTAGTCGCATAAGAAAACAAACAAGTTAAGAAACAGAAAAAAAAGTAAAAAGAAAATGATGAATGAAAAAGTTAAAGGAAAAATCTGATGATCTGTGATAATTAGAGATTGATTTCTGCATGTTGGAAATGAGTCTCTGGTATTTTACTACTCTTCTCAATTTCATTAATTAACAAAAAGAAGAAAAAAAATCAATTTGTTTGTATATAAAATTACGACGATAACAATGATGATGATGATGATGATGAGTATGAGAACAGGTTTCAATTCAAATCTTAGAAAAAAAAAGAATGAAATGAAAATCTTCAAAGTATTTTCTTTGATTTTCTTCTTTCTTTTCCCCCCTTAATTCAAATTTCAGTTTTAAAATGAAATTGTTGAGATTAGATCAAATGAAAATGTTTTAAAAAGTTTCCACGGATAAATGTGACAAAATCTTTTTATATGAAAATTTCATTTTCCAAATAATCCAAAATAGAAAATTTTATGAAATTGAAAGATTTCGCCAGTTAATAATCGTAAAACTGTTGCTGACCGAAATTTATCAAAATGAATCTTCATTCTCAACCTGACCGAATTTAATTGAAACGGTCAAAAATTCGTTTCGATCACTTCACTTTAATCCAGATTAAGTCAAAACATTAAAACTTCCAAGGAAAATAAATTTTCGGCCAGTTCTCTTTAATCTTAATCCAAAGGATTTAATCTACAATTAAATCAAATTTTGTATCGAATTTTATAATTTTAATTTATCACAAAGCGAGAAAAAGATTTATATTAAAGGAGAAAAAAAAACAAGAAAATTCACAAAAAATTGCCTTCAAAACTGATGCAATTGGTTTTACGGGGTGCAACAAACCTTTGAGCCTTACTCTCATCTCTTTCCTTTTTTGTCTCTTCTCCTATGGTTTTTAACACTTTTTATTGCCTTACTTTGGTTAACCACATGTCCACTAAACTTATCGATCAATTGACTCTTTTTTTTTCAATTTTCAATGAAATTTTGATATTTATTATTTCCCTTTTTTTAACTCTCGATAAATTAAAAGAAAAATAATCTGAAAACTTTATGATAACTAAGTGAAAAACAAAAAAAAACTTTCGCAATCGAAGATTTAAATTTTCACATAAACAATGTGATGTAAATAAAATGAAAGATTTTCGTAGACGATTTGACTTTGTATTTAAATTAATGTAAATTAATTTAACATGATGAGTATTAAAATTATTGATGGAAAGAAATGAAAAAAAAGAAAAACAAAAAATAAAAAAATGGTATTAAAACTTAATCTCATGATGACTATGAATTTGTTAATTACAGATGGGAAGAGGGTGGGCTTAAAACAAAAGCTTCCAACTACATTCATAAATTTATAATCAATTTTCAATCATCGTTTTAGATAAATAACTTCAACAGCGAATGATGTTAGCCTTGAGACTTTCAAACATACTGTTTTCATAAATTGTTCATAATCTGAAACTCCAACTGTCATAAAAACAAATGAATGAAAAAGTAAGCAAAACTTTTGTTTATTTGATTTCTTTTATTTATTATTTTCAATTTTAAATAAACATATAAAAGTATATGCAACTGAATCACATATTTTATTTATTTTAGTTATTCAATTCATGCAAAGGAGAGATGAATTAGATACACAAAGTCATTGTAACAATTACTTAACAATTAAAATTAGTTTATCAACTTAAAGACTGGTTTTAAATGCAGCATTAACAAATATTTTCCCATCCAATGAAATCAAAGAGCTGCATTGATCACAGATAATTCATAAATTCATAAAAAATGTTAATTTTAAAATGGCAATTCACGTTCTGACAATTTTACAACAAACTTCGATTTTTGCAATAATCAAAATATGGAAAGAGGTAACAATGAAGCGAGAAGAATCGATATGGATCTTCACCAGCGTCGAATCCATCGATTCTCACGACATTCCAATCGTCTTTGATGTTTGCGTAGCTAAATGATATCTGAAAAGACATAAAATTTAATTAAATTTTTCGCCGGAATTATCAAATGACGAACGAATGGTCAATTACAAGATGAGTTTAATATGTTGGAAAATGTCTTCTAAATGTAGTTAAATTCTCATTACCTGATCACGAAAGCTATCAACGTCAATATGATCCATTCGCTCAAGATGCGAATGAAAAGAGTTGACGACAGTTAATGGAACTTTCAGGAGATATTCCACAATGAATCCCAATGTAACATCGTCTGGAAATCTTATTTTATCTCCAATGGTAACAAACTTTCCATTACTTGCTAACGGCATCATTTTTATCGCTAATGCACGACTGATACAAAAACCAGCACCACCGGTGGCAAACCAAAATTTAATTTTCTGATTCTCTTGATTGTCTTTGGCTCGTTTCTTACTTTCTAAGCTTTTTATCGCCTGTTAAAGAAACAGAAAAAAACAACATTTGTTATTTTTTTACGGCTGCAATTTGTTAAATATTTTTTTCCGTCTTTTTTTCATTCGTTTCATATTTCTAAGGAGTGCTTCGAGCACTGTTAGTGTTACGCGCTTTAAACTACATTGATAGAGATTAATTAATGTTGGTCCGAAGTTGTAAAGTTAAAAGTAGATTATTAAACTAGCACTTACCGGATTTAAAAATATCTCGATTGGCGAAGAAATGCTGGGCTTGCCCAAGTACCAGTCTTGATAGGCGTGATACTCTTTCAATACTCTAACTAGTGTCGGTATATTTACATAGTTGTCGTCATCAAAATGACACCAAAATCTGAAGAAGGAAGAGAAAGAGGAGGAAGAATAAATAAGAGTTGAATTGCTGATGTTATTAATTTGTCATTAGTTGATGTCAAATTTTGACAACGTTTGATTTCATATTTCTCTTCTCTTTCGACATTTAACTATCTAAAGGATGACCAGAAGATCAGCTTGTGTCAGCCCGTGTCATTATAAATTAGAGAGAAGAATCGATTAAACTTCAGCCTGTTAGCTATAACGCTTAAAGATAGTTTATTAGCCTCAAAGTTCTCTCAACCCTCAATCTTCATTCAATAATTATTTCATCAATCTCATTTAACAAAAGAAGTCAATGCTGTACACGTTCATTATTCTTCATTCGTCCGAATAATGAGATCTCTTTTAGAAGATCGAAAATGTTGGGAATTAACGTATTAGAAAGAAGAAATATTATTTAAAGCTAATTATGTTTCGGTGTTTTTCGAATATTCTTCTTTACTCCTAGGAATGGGGACCGCCGTCGCACATTGGTTAACTTAATTCTCGAGAGAATTCATAACGATGACTATGTACTTCTTTCTTCCTTGAACAACGCAAACACCAAAACGACTAAAGCATGAGATGAAATGTTTTCTTGTACATGTTTCGCTTTTCATTGTACTGCTTCCTTCATTATTCTTTCCGAAATTGAAAAGAAAAATACTTCGCTTCATGAACTTTGTTCATTTCACTCGTTTGTGCTTCTCGCACCTTTTCATTATTTGATTTGATTGCGGGATGATTCAAATTGGCAGTTAATAGGCAATTCTGATGTGTAATCGAAAATAATTAGTTACAAAATTCTAGTTAAACTTAATCTTCAAGTCAGTCATGGTGCTTGAATTCCAAACTCTTTTTTTTTTTTATTTATTCTTCTTTCACATATTAGTTTGATGTGTGGGATGGCTAGTGAAGACATATCAATTTAGATCTCACGCTGAGAACTTCAAGCTCCACATTTTACACCTAATTTTCGATTTTAATTCTTCTTCTAACATGTGTTGTTGCTTCTTAAGTATAAACTTCGTAATTGAGTTCTAGTCACCCACGGTAATAAACTTCTGAAGATGATCAGCAAAACAATTCTTTATAATTCCTTTGTCGTCGTGACATAACTCAAACAATTCTCAATTTTCCATAAATAAAAGTCTCCCAAAATGATTTTAATAAGTCAATTAACCATTGCGTTGCTGTTTCTTCTTATTTTTATATTTATTTCAGTCTTGCTAAATTATTTCATTCAGATTCGAATTGGATATTATTTTAAACTTGTCAAGCGAAATGTAAGAATTCTTTTTAACAGTTTGCTGGAAATAACATTCGACTTGAAAATTGATTTATGTTACAAAAAAATAAAGTAAAATAAAGCGAAGTGTCTCATGTTTCTCATACACCACAGTCAGCTAACAGTACAAGGTGAACAAGCAAACAGTTCAAGTTTTTCCTTTTTGATTTTTCGTTTTAAGCATTTACAAGTTGTGCAATTTGGAATGAATAAAAATGAAGCTTCAACTTACTTTTTCGATGTGCTTAAGAAGAAATCAAATTCTTTGTTCATTTTACAGCACAGTCCTTGCCGAAAGTGTCCCCGCGAGCAATTCGTCTGCACCATATGATGATCTGTCGAAACGAGATAAAAGTTTTGTTATTTAGAAAATTTCAGAAATTTTCTCTTAATTAGGACGGTTGCAAAAGGATTTTTCTTTCCACCACAATTCAATCAATCAAGATACGGTAAAAACAAAGAAAGAATAAAAAAATGCAAAGATTAACTCGCCAAATATTTTAATGATCAAAAAATGATCAACTTCTTGTTCGAGAATGTTTCTTTCCCATTTTTTCTAAGTTGTCGGTAGAATTTACCTCAAAATTCAACACGTAATCGAGAGAAGAAGGCAAAATTACGAAAGGGAAAAGATTTTTGTGTCTTGTATGAAATCTCAAATCTTCTTCTCGCATTCTTACGCAAAAAGAAAGGAAAGAGATCTAAATAAATTTATGTTGTCGATGCTTCTTTTTTTTGTGTTGCGCCGTGTTGCACATTCAAGTGGAATATATGTTTGTATACAACACACCGTATCGATTTATATTAACCATTTTAATGAGCTATTGTAGCGATGGTCCCGTCTAATGAGACGAAAATTCTTCTCTTCCTTTTTACTCGCATCGCTTTCATCACAACAGTTTGCCCGATTTCTAAGTTATGCACTAATGAGAATGTTTGTAGATGTCAAAGTGATTTTCGTAACAATCATTTATTTATTTTCGATTTCTTGTGAATCGTGGTTTTTTCATTTTGTGTTATGTTGTCGCGCGAAATTCTTTTTTTTTCCTTAAATCTTGTTCTCCTCATAATTTAACGTTAGATTGAATTTTGTGGTTTAAATATTCGGAGAAGCAAGCAATAAAAGACAAGAAATGGTGGGCATGCCTCGTATGCAAAACGATGATAGAAAGTTTAAACAAATAGTTACGTACTCGTTAAATTCTGGTAAGCGTCATCCTCATAATCAGTGAAAAACCAAACCTGTAAAAATGTTTTGTTTAAATAAATGTTGCTTAAACACATTGGGAAATAGATAAGAGCTGAGGTAAATAAGTCGTTAGAATTACTTGATCTCGAGCGAGTTGAAACCATGTTTTAACGATTGCTTTCAGTCGAGAATCGTGATACTTTTGTGTCGTCTTAACACTGATAAAAATGTCATCTAAATCAATATTTGTTGTCCATTCGTACTCCACATGTGTGTTGTTGTTGTTGTCGCGGAAGGACGTCTCATCATGGGGTTCAGTTTTATGACCCGGCATTGATGTCGTGACATTTGAATAAAGATCCTTTTAAGAAGAAATTAAGATGATGAATAAAATTAATCCACGATATCACAGTTTATATTTTTGTGATTCTTTTTATGCTCTTTTTTTTGAAAAAAAAGAAAAAATATTTAATGCCGGTTGTGACTTCTGCTTCTAACAGCACAAATTGAATAAGTGGTAAAAAATTCTAAAAACACTGCGACCGGAAATTATCAATAATGTCTCGAGGGAAAGAAAATGAATATGATACGCATTCAATTTCATTTTCATCACAATAATTCTTTGACTTTTATGCGAAAGAATGTCAGAAACGATGATTATTCAAATTTATTTTTATTATTGCACGATGATCGGCCAGAAAAATCTAATAAAAAAAAATAAGGAGATCAAAATAATCTTTATGTTCTTTTTAAAAGTTCATGTCGATCACTTCAATCAAAAATCATCGAAACATTTATTGGATATGCACGGAGGGAAGTTTCGTTTTATTAAACATTTCACAGAAATTATTCAAAGCGATGTCGATGAGATGAAAGGGAAAAAACTTCAATAAAAATTCCCCTCCGTGTCAATTATAATGAAACGATGGATTAATGCTAACTAACCACAATCGTAAAGAATAAAAATATATAATAAAATAACTTCGATTTTAATTTAAAGATCATATCATCCAAATGAAAACAATGTCTCGGCCCCAGACTTTTATATCTCATTCACATTTATGTTTTTCGAGCATTGCGAATCAATATTTTGACTTTCTTTACGCTGCTGCTGCCTTGCGGTGATTCGGCCAAAAGCAAGCAAGGAAAAATGAACATATCAAGGCAATTTGATCTTGAAAAAGAAAAAAAAAATAACTGAAGAACTGGAAATTGGCTGTGTAATATTTCTTTCATTTCTCTTGTTCACTTTTGAGACGGTTATAAACTGATTTCAATTCATAGATTAATTCACATGAACATACTACATAACTACATACCTACATATAATAATAAAAGTAAGAAATGTTTTCAACCATTTCAAAATAGTCATGATTTGAAACATGATTTCTTCTAATTTATTTTTTCTAAAAAGTCACAGCAGTGCAGATCAACAACATTAAGACGAGAGACAGCAAAATAAAAATGATTTTGTGCACATTACTTACAAACAGGTTTGAATTGTTGCCTTTAAAGAGCTTCGAGGCTTCAATGTCTCTTTTATTACTGCTGCCATTATCTCCACTGTTGCTTTTAATTACACATAGAGTCCCATAGGCATTGTGAATTAAATACATTGATATGTACACGAGAAAGAACGCTAAGATTATTATGACTCGTTTATAGTTTTTGATATACATAAAACTTTTTAGCATATTTTTAAAGAAAACGAAAAGCGTAAACGAAGCTTTTCCTTCTCTTAACAACAGCACAACTGATCATCTATTCTTCTCTTCGATTCACTTTTTTGTCTTCCATTGTAAAAGTAGTGATTTCTCCTGCGCAGACCGCTCGAAGCGAATTTGCATAATTTTTGATTCTTTCAATCTTTTATTTTTCTTTTTTGATATTTTTTTTTCTGATTCTTTTTTATCAAATTAAGTCGAGCACACTTTTCAACATGAGACACTGTCGATGTCGTTTATAATTTAAAAATATATCATGCGCAAGAACTGAGTCTGAAGAACTATTATTGCTTGCATGCCGCGACGACGCTGAAGAATAAAAATTTATTAACTTTATTGACGGAACAAACATTCAACAGAAACCGAAACGATCCACGATCAACACACGAATGAAGTACATAAAAGAACAAACTTAAGTTGAATTTTGCTCTTTTCACTATCGTCGTCTCTCATTTCAAGATTTTTATTTTGTTTTCTCTTTTGCTGGTGTGAAGTTGCCTAAGCATAAGTCCGGCTTTTTTATGTTTGAAAGATGATCAAACTTCTTAAACATTCATTATTGTTTGATTTGATAAAATGAAGTGAGTGCAAGATGTTAAATGACTCATGTAATTCTTCATGCTTCCAATTTTCTTTCTTCTTTATTTTTATATAAAAACAAGATGAACAACAAGACCTCAAGTACCGCAAAGAAGAAAAGTAATAAGACGAAGAAAAATCTTTTAAATCCATCACTCAATAAACCCACCACCAGCATGAATTGTTAATGTCAGGGCAGAGAATCGACATTGAAATAAAATTCTGAAATTGAATAGTTTAAAAGATTTGTTAAATTATCTTCCTTCGTCTATCCCTCACCCTGACAATTTCTTGTCATTTCAAGGTCAATTAAACAAATCAGATTAAAAGTTTGTGAAGTTAATTCATCGGAATGCTCTAAGAGTGAAATCGCGCCCGTGACTACTTTGTTTAAACTTGTTAATTTGTTGTCGAGGAGAACAGAGAAAAAAAATCACTCTGCATGCGATGGAATTAAAACAAAGTTAATCTTGACAAATACTCTTTATTGTCAGACTTTAATAACACTTTTTATTTGAATATTGGTCCATTGGTCATACATAACGATAAAGAAAAAAAATTCAACAAAACGAGTTTCCAAAGTCACTCGTCGTTCTTTTCTTCTTTCATATTTATTTAGACGTTTAAAAGCTTTCCAAAAATATTTATCATAAAGTTTTTGCTTTGTAAATTCGATGATCTTTGCATCATGGTCAATAAAATTTGATTTACTTATAGTAGAATAAATGTTGATGTTAAGAAGTTTTGTATAAAATTGAGTTGACGAAACTTTTCAATAAATTCTGTCATTGAAAAGTTCCGCGAACTGATTTTGTTCTTTTTTTTTAAATAAATTCATTTCATTTAGTTTAACATGTGTCAACAATAATAAAAAACAAGATTAAAGATATTATTTGATCTGTTTTCTTTAGATAAGATCAATTAACTTCTTCATTATGTCGTGAGTTTTTATTTATGTCACTCTGAAGATTTATTTCGAATGAACGAGGTTGAGGAACTCTTCTCGTGTACGTGGATCTTCTCTGAACACTCCAAGCATTGTGCTAGTTACAGTTTTACTTTGAACCTTTTGAACACCTCGCATCACCATGCACTGCAATGAAGAACAAACAAATCAATCGTAAGAATCTTTTTCTCACTTTTTATTATTTATTTTATTATGATGATGGAAAGATTTAAAGAATTCTCGGGAAGAGACAAAGAAAAAATTTTATAATCTTATCCAATCCACCATCAATAAAACATAATTGAAGTCCAAGAAACTTCAATTGAATGAAATGAGATGAAAACTTCAACGCGACTTCTAATCAAGAATTTCAATCTTGGCTGATCGTCTCTCACCATATGAACACCTAAAATGAGATAAAAAGTAGAAATAAAAACGAAAACTTTATTAGTCGTGTTGCTTCTTTATCTAAATGGTTGTTCAACATATTCGAAATGATTTTTATAGCTTTTCGTCTTCTCTCATTTGATATGAAGTCGAATAACAATGAGAAGGCAAAAGAAATAAAATAAAATAAAATAATCTAAAAGGAAAACCAGAAACAGTAGCAAAGATTAAAGAATTTTACCTTCAATAATGACAGCAACTCCCGATGGTTGAACTGCTTGCGTTACAGCGACAGCTATCTGCTTCGTTAATCGCTCTTGAACTTGTAAACGACGAGAAAATATTTCAACAATTCTAGGAATATAAAAAAATAAAATTTGCATAATTTATGAGCATTTCGATATTTCTTTTAATTCTTGTATCATTTCTCACCTCGCTAATTTACTCAATCCTAAAATCTTCTTACATGGCAGATATCCAATCGAGACTTTACCGTAAAACGGCACCAAGTGATGTTCACACATGCTGAACATTTCAATATCTTTCACCACAACCACTGTTGATATTGTTGTTGTCATCAAATGTTCAACATGAATGTAAAATTTCGTAAAATAACAACAAAAAGAGAAGAGAAATAAATCATGAGTCATGTTGTTTGTGGTTTAAGCAAATACTTAATTTATTGATTGCAATTATTGAGATATTTTAAGATAGTTTATGAACTCATTCGTCTCGTTTCGGTTTCAACAAGCATCAAAAGATTAAAATGTGCTTTAATTAATGGCAATTCACAATTTATGAAACCGAAGTGCTTCATTTAATTAAAACTCTCATGAAGCAATCAATCTTCACATAAATTGTTGTCTTAAAAATCTCTTTGAGTGTTTTTTTAGAGCTTCATTCAAACTTACTTTCATCATGATCCTCGTCGAAAATTGCTCCATTAAGAGCGTCTTCTAAATTCTGATCGTAACCTTTCGTGAAGAACAACATCGCTTTAGCAGCACGTTCAGGTGTCTTGAGAAGTCCCTGCAATGATTTTTATATAAACAAATTTAATTTGATGCATAAATTTTCCATGCTAATAAAATGGAAATCCTAAGAAACCAATGAATTTCACAGTCAATGATTCATTTTTATTGCAATCCCCTTGTCAATTACGACCATGCATTAAAAACGTCAAGGAGGTTTATCGGCTTTAACTGAACAGTTTAAGCTTAAAACCTTAATTGACATTCCAGAACATAAACAGTTTTATATTTGCAGACATTAATTTCGTTTTAAAATGTAATCGTCTCACCTGTCGATTCGGATTTTCTCCCAAACTCGATAACAACAAACGATACGAGTTGGCCATGTCTGATATCAAATCTTCTCGTGTTGATGGACGATGATCAAGCTCTAAATCGTTGTGGAATGTGCACTTTTCATGCCCTTCATTAAAATGTAATAAGAAATGATTCATTGTTAACATTTGAAATTGTTTGACTCAAAGTTAAGAACATAAAAATCCCCAAAAACCAGGTGTGAGAAGAAAAAGAAGCAACAACTGGAATATTGAAGAATCTCATAAATATTTTTTACTGATCATAATAAAATTTCCAATATTCGTCAGAATCTTAAGTTAATCAACTCATGCCTAAAAGTTTTACATTGTCATAAGACTCACAAGAATCATTTTAATAATCACAGAAGTCACTCAACAAGTTTTATTTTCTTTAATTCTTTCATAATAATTTACGATTGTTAATTATACGTTTAACTCATTCCGGTTTTTGTTTATCTTTTAATCTCTCAGTGACAGTGCTTTTCAATCTTTTGTGGAATGTTTTGATAAAAATAATTTATTTATGTCCTTGTTTCATGTCAATCAAATGCTTTGTTTTTGAGTAAAGCTAAATTAATTTAACAAACTTCACTGATAACATTTTGATCTTTGCGAGCGAAAAATTAATGAAACAGAAAGTTTTACGACACTCTGATGACGAACATAAGTTTGTTAGTCATGGTCAAGAATGTTCTTAGCGATTTTTCGATAACTACGTGATAAAAAGTTGTTCTCTGTTCTGTCCAGTGATGTGATAAGCTGTGTGTGTGTTGTGTTGATGTTCCATCTCCATTTAAAAAGAAGAAAAAATAGATTTGCACTCACAATTACCTGGTGTCGGGATAGATCGTGGCGTTTTCGGTGTCCCAGGCACATCGAAAACTTCATCATCAAATGATTTAGCAAAACCATTTGGCTTAACAGCTACAGGCAACGATTTGTTTCGTTTTGGTACGTCGTTATCACTTTTATTAATAGTCTCATTCGATACAGATACGTGACGTGAGTTGGGAAAATTCGTGTCATCAATTGCTTCATTCAACTCATGAGAATCGAAATCAGAAACGTCAAATTTACTCATGATGCTGTGCGGGGGTGGTCAAAGAAATTGTTTCTAAATATTTCTTTTTCTTTTTTTGAAAGCGCAAACTCGGCACAAGGCTTTTTGTTGCAAAAATGAAATGAAATAAATTGTTGAATTCACTTGAAAGTTTTTATATTGCAAAAAAATGTTATTTCAGGTTTTGGTTAACTTTTCTAGTGCACTAATCAACTGTCATTAAAAAACACTCAACACGAAGGTCACAATGAAGAAACATGGAAACATTGAATCATAAATATAAATAAAAATACCAAATTTTAAACGATTTGCATTGCTTTGAACACTCACAAGATTCACGAGCAACTGATTCGCCTTTCAGAAAACTCATGCTTATAATAAAATCTTTGCGCTTGTTTCAGTTAAACTTTATTTTTTATTCTCTTTGCAGTATGAAACGGGACAACGACGACGACGACAACGAACCCTCAGTGGAGTTGAGAGAGTAAGTACAAGCTTTTTGAACTTTAAATGAGAAAAAAAAGAAAAAAAAAGTCTGAAAGAGCAGAAAAATCTCAGCAAATTTTTCACACAACTCAATAACATTAAAAGCGCTTTAAACATGGGAAAAAATGTGATGGGAGAATGAAAAGGAAAAAAATTGTTTGCATTTAAAAAGAAGACAAGGAATGTTGTTGTTCAACCACCCGCAGTTTTGGGAGAGAATTTTTTTATTTTTCTTTACTTCGTAAAGTATTTTTCCGACATTCAAATCATTCCACTTCGTCTTTAGTTATGAAAAGAATTTTCAAAGAGACTCCTGGGGAATTTTTTTTATTAAATAAATAAATAAATGAAACAAATGATTGTTTATCCCCCCGCACCTCTTCAACAAAAGATCAGATCATTAACCCTTTGAATCATTTACTCAAATTGAGCTGCAGGGATTTGAGAATCACATTTCTTACATTTTAAAAAGCGATAAAGCTCCTGAACCAACGTTCAAAAACAGAAATTTGATGTAGATGAGTGCGCAAGTGCCGCTCATACATTGAGACAGGCGAAGAAGCAATCTCGCCCACCAACACATTTGCGTCACTTTACCTGCTGCACCCCTCAAACATTTCAGTTTTCTCTTTTTGGCTGTTGGGTTAACTTTTACTCGCACATTATTCAATTTTTCGCTGCTCGGGAAGGATGGAAAATGGAAAATTTTTGATAATTATTAATCAGTGCTTAGTTTGTGCTTTGTGAAAGTTGTTTTTCGAAGGTTCGTGGTGTCTCCATTGAGTGTTAATTTTTTCTTCTTTCTGTTTCCCAACATTGGGAGTTTGATGAAAAAAAAATTACAAGTTGTCATGATAAAACAAGGGAAAAAATTGTTTTCTCTCGCCTACAAGATTATCAAACATTGATTATCAATTTGCGGGCTTCCATGAGGGAAAATGGTTATTAAATGAAATTCAATTAAAGTCAAACTGTTGGGGGTTTCACTTTAACGAGAGGGAAAATAGTTAAAAATCTTGTGAAAGTTTTTCGTCATAAAAATAAAAAAAACCTTTAGTGCTTTTGGTGAAGGAGAGAAAACGGAAGTTCATTGCAATGCATGACATAGAACATTAAAATTCAGTGAAAATTTTCGTCCTTGAAATAAAATTTTCCTTCTTCTCACTTGAGAAACGACCCGAAGTGGCAAAATTGGGTTTTAAATTGGTTTCGGGCGAGAAGCGATAGAAAAAGGCGTAAAGTAAAAATAGGCTAGTAAAATTTCAGTCGTTCCCGTCCTTAAAGCTTTGTTTGAATAAATTTCTCCCACTATTCTTCTCAAAACACGTTATAACACTTTGTAAACGTGATCAAAATCACAATGATTGTGTTTATTCATTTGTAAAACTCTCCTTAATTTTCTGTTTGTTTTCCGAAGGCCTTTTATGCTTAATCATGTGAATTTAACGTTGAAATCAAAAGTCAATCCATTGGCAAAAGTTAACAATCACTTTAAGTCGATTTCATTTTCATTCTTCTATCAAACTATTTGTTTTAAATTCTTTCATTGATATTTTCCTTCGTCAACACAAATCAGACAACGACTAATTATGGCTCAAATATTTGGAAAGTAACGAAAACTGTCGCGACAGCTTATTATGTTAGCAACGTGAAACACAAATTCGATAAATATGTGTTGTCGATATCGTGTTACAATGTTACATTATCCTCTATTTCTATGAAATTTAATCATATTAAAACTTTTCCTTTTCTTCATTTCTCTCACTCACTTAAATATCCAATTTTTCCCGCATTATTGAAATGCTTTTCACATTCTTGACATACATAAATCAAGTGGAAAACGAGAGAAAAGCAATAAAAGAAAAGAAAGGAAAAGTCCCAAAAGATGATGAGACTGGCAATTGAGTGGATCCATCAATTCCCTCAACACCACAACAGCACAAATATATTTTCTTTTTCATAATGCAAGAGCATAAAAACTTTTTTTCTTTCCTTCTTTCCCTCATCTGAATACTTAATAGATTTTTATCTGTTCGAGACGTGGCTTTAAGAGACGAAAAGTGAAAGAGAGAGAGAGAAAGATTACACTTAAATAGTTAGAACAGCATAAGAAGAAACGTCAGAAAACGGTGGTTGGTGACAAAGAACATTATAATCATTCGAATAACGATAATGAAGTAGCGAAGTGCAGATAAATCTTCGAAAGTACTTTGCATGCTTTCGTAAGTCAACATTTCGTATCCATGGGAATTATCTATTCAACATTCAATTATTTCGAGATAAAAGTAAAAGATAATGTTCAGAAAGCAATATTTTAATTACTAAGGACATTCAATACACTTACAAGATAGAAAAACGCAAGAGTCGTGAAAACGAACGAAATAAAAACGATCCAAAGAAGCAAATAGGAGAGTGAAGGCGAGAAAAATGAATGCAAATCAAATCAATACAGTAATCTTCTACTTGTGTTATATTGCGACAACAATTCACAGCATTAAGCAGTCGATTCAAACAAAATCATCGTCGGGGGCTTACCAGAAGTGTTCAATTAGTGAATTTTCATGTTTGAATGGTAAATGCATTTCAGCATCACAGTTTTGTGATAATATCGATAATTGCGGTGATGCATCAGACGAGCCGAGATTCTGCACGAGTGAGTTATTTTATCACATGAATTAATTATTCCTTTTATCTTTAGATACGCCTAATTAAAAATTAATTGAATGTTAGAAGCATTTTCTCTTATTTGTTGGCATTACTCGAGTTCTAACCATCTTGACTTGCGTTGAAAAAATATTTATTCAATTACATTCGGGGCTTGTACGGCAATTATGTAGCAAGTCATTAATTTAATGCATTTTCATTTAATAAATGGCTTTTTATGACTCTATAAGATAAAAAACCTTACAGACGATGATGATAAAGAAGAATTTTGAATGTCTTTGGAAAAAGTGCCTTCAGATATTCAAAAATTTTCTTAGCGAATTTAAAGTCCACCATAATTCATCTGTTGCTCGAGGACATTTCTTATGCCAACAATTTCTTTTTGACATGAATCACAAACAGTTCCTGTAAGAATTTCTCATTTAATGACATTATTTCCTTCGTCATGACATTTAAATGAGAGCTGAAGCAGGTGGTAGAGCAGCGAGTGAGTGAATGAACGAACGAAGAATGTCTTATTATGTTATGGTTGAGATGAACTCATTGTACACAGTTCATGAGCCTGAGATTTAAGGATAATTTGAATGCCTTATTAGGTGATTAAGTTACATAAAATAAGAAGGAAAAATGTGGATTTAATGATTACAAGCAAACATGCAAACGAACAAGCTGAAGCGAACATTTCTTTCTCGATTTAAAATTTGATTGAATACATAAATGAAAATTTAAATTGCGTAAAAGCTTTCATTTCAATCCTTCTTTCTCTTATTTCATTCCACCCGACATCTTGATAAGAGAAATCAATAATTTCAATTCTTTTTCGTTTCGCTTGTTGTTGATTTTTCGTAAGCTTAGGGGAAGAATTGTAAGCTGCTTGTAGTTAGTGATGGGAATGAATGGACTTCTTTTTCCTAAATTGTCATGTTTGACAATAAATGTCAAGCTTCATAACATTTCTTTTAAATTTCTTGATCAAAACAATCCTAGAAAAACTCAACCAAACAATTTTGAAATTGTCAATTCCGAACACTTTTTATGTTCAGTGATTTTACTCGATGGAACTGTAATTACAATTCCCTATACTTGAAAATATAAGAAAACTATTTCTACAAATTGCTATAAAGCTTTTCAATCGCTTCCAGCATTGTTTAAACAGAAGCAGTTTCGAAATTAATTGCTTCAATTCATTCCTTCCTTGTCAAAGTTTTCGTAATCAAACCGAGAAATGAAATAAATTTCCAATCATAAAATTTATGAAATTAATTTTTGGCATGTTTATATTACTTCAGAGTGCAATCGAACCTATCATGGTAATCTTGGCATGACTTATCACATGGAATTACATCGTCCAAAGGAAGAGAAGACTCCGTATGTTTGTCAACTAACATTCACTGCAGCTGGTGGCATGCATGGTGACATCGTTCAGGTATTCATGTTGTGTTTTTATAATAAATAAAAGTTCAAGTGTTGGAGTGAGTGATGTTCTTTGGGATGTTGCAATGGTAGAGAATGAATTTGAAAAAAAAGGTTGGAAAAGGAAAGTTTCAACACCTAATAACATTAATTCTATGTGTCTTATCTAGATCACTATATTGAACGGATTCACCCTTGGAAAATTCGTTTCCTTTACACAGAACGGCTGCCAGGATGCCTTTCTGGAATTCTCAGAGGCATCACGTATGCCCGTCGGTGGAATGTTCTGTGGACAATCTTGGGGCCCTTCCGTATTTTATAGTGAAACACATTCACTCATACTTACAGTGAAACTTTTCAAACTCTTAAGGGAACAGAACGGATATAACTTCGACTTTCGGATAGAATATAAGTTTTTGTCGAAAGAAGAGTCCGTGGTGCGCTACGGGGGAATAAAGTCTGACATTTATGAGAATTTGACTAGAGATACACATCATTCGTCTAATAATTATGACAATAAATTTGCTTCACCAAAGAAATCCAAAACTTTCGACAGCTACCAAGAAGAGTTTGAAATAAGATCGAAGAACTGGTATGAGCATACACTCAATTTGACGACATCATCTATTGGAGTGTCAGCTACGGGAAAAAGTCAACGAAAGTCGAAGTCAAAGGCGACAAAGAACTCAACAATTGATGCAAAATATTATTTAGGTGACCTCATACCAGGCACATACTGCTCGCGGATCTATAGCAATTGCGATAAAAAGTTGTGTCGTTTACAATCGCCAAACTTTCCTGGAACTTATCCAAGAAATCTCACTTGTTATTATGCTGTTCGTCAAGTGAGTATTCCTGGGTTAATAGATAACCATTTCGATGAATAACGTCACAGGAGACTTTTGGGAGTGAAAAAAAAAAGTTTTATTTATTTGATTCATTTTAAACGATTTATGAGGTTGAATCTCGAAGGATAAACACTTAAGAATTCGATTACTTCAGCTCAGACATTGTCTCCTGTGACATCATTTATCAACCATTTCCATTGCCATTTGGTGTCACGAAAGAAAGAAGGAAAGAAAAGTTTTCCTCTCACAGCCTTTTGTATGTTCGAACCCAAACCATTAATTATGCGACTTACACATTTCTCTTCCAAAATTTATCATTATCTCTTGAAATATCAACATAGCACGATGTCCCACAAGGAAAGCATGCACTTATTACAGTTAAGCAACCAAAAGGCAACCTTGTATGGATAATAGCTGGAAATCAAGCACAACAGACGAAAAATGAAAAAGAGAAACTCAAACCAAAACTTCAGACGTGGGCTGAGTGTGATAACGTTCAGGTAAGGATAAAAAAAAAGAATTTCTTCCATTTCTCAAATGAAAAGCGATGATGAAAACTCATTTAATAGGACTTTGTAACGATTTACGATGGATACACAACACGAGATCCAGTCGTATTGAAATTCTGTGGGGGTGGTCAATCGATACCGCAAGCAACTTCAAGCGGCCCTGAGCTATTGGTTGAATTTACAACATCCCCATATGGCACGTTTAACAACCTTCAACAAGATACCATTCTGCAAGCTTTCAACGGCTTTCAACTGGAAGTTGAAGTGACCTTTGTCGACATTCAAAGTCCTACATATGCGAAAAGTAAAAGGTCGTGCGAGTTTTGGGTGCGCGGAACAGGGCACGGTGTGCTTGAAAATCCTAAACATTCAATTGCACCCAACACAACATGTTTGTATCATTTCCAAGGAACCGAATTACCATCACGTTCAATGGATCAATTGCAAGTGTCATTAAGACGTGCTGGTGGAATTTCACCAACAAATTCGAGGTTTAAAATTTGGTTGTCGGTGCTTAAATTTGATTACGCGCCAATATTTGAGTCAACTGATGAGAACATGCTGCTTCAACCGCTTAAAGAAGATTGCTCAGGAATGTTGAGAATCTTCGATGGACAACTTCGCGAACCTCCCGTGTGTAAGGACCTTGATTGCTATGTAAATGAAAGAGAAATGCCTCAAAGATTAATGAGACTTGGACATAATCACACGAATGTCATTGCAAGATATTGTCGTGGTTCAATACCACGAAGTTGCGATCATGTTGTTCTCAATTCAACCTTCAGTCGGCCGTGTTCAATGCAAGAAAGTTTTCTCTCAACAAGCGACTACGCGACATTAGAATTGAAAGTGACTGAGTCAACTGCTTTAAGGTAATTTATCCACCCACATCAACCACAACTGACTCATTGTATTCATTAAAAAACAATTTATTTTCGCTACTTAGGCCACTTAACTTCAAAATAAACTACGAATTCGTTGACTTGTTTCAAGACGGAATGCCATTTGATAACGATCAAGGATGTAACAGAAAGTTTGTTAGTAGCGTAATTGAGCCTCAAATTGAACCAATTATGTTTAGAAGCAATCGCAATGTTTTCTTCTTTGGAAGAAGTGGAGCTATAAATTTAAAGTGAGTTGTAGCGAAACTCTTTTCAAAAATATCTTTTTGGGTTATTTTTTCCTTTCCTTTTTTCATATTTTATCATTCCCAGCTGTGTCTACCGCTTTGAAGCGCAACGAGGTGAACGTGTGAAAATTGTCGTTTATCGAATGATGTCGGGTAATCGAACATGCGAATCGAAAATGGAAAATGATACTCAAAGGTCTTTCTGCTTCGGAAATAATTCAGCGAAGCTTGAAATATTCGAAAGACCGTGGCACGATTCAGCGTTATTCGTTCGAGATTGCATTTGTAACTCGTCAATGGCGAGTGTTTTGCCATTTACTTACATCTCGAAAAGTAATGAAGTTGAAGTCCATTTTACTGCTATCAACATGACAAGATATGATGATCCAGACTCATTAAACTTTCAAGCAACTTTTGAGTTCATTAAGCCGATTATTCCATTCGATTGTAAAGATGTGAGACGGAAACTTGGCTCGGAAGGAACAATTTCCTTAAACGATGGCGATGTAAGAACAATTCTGACATTTTTATCTTTCTTTCATTCATTCATTCTTATCCAATTATTTACTTAGCTTGAATGCAAATCACGACCATGGCTTATTGAGCCATCGACCAACAAATATCTTTACCTAAGCTTTCGAGGTTATTATCTAAGTCGATATAATCCTCAAACACCACTGCCAATCAACCAATCTACCACATATGATGAGCCAATCTGTCCGACAAAATCTCGTGTGATTATTACAACAGGCGATAGTGAGAATTATTTATTAAATAATTGACATTGTTAAATGATTAAATTTCTCATTTTTTCCGCAGGCATAACAATCACGGCATGTCCATTATCCGACGATTATAGCAATCGTCATTTGGTGGAAGTTTTCAGCGCTGGTTGGCATCATAAACCGTTTTTCCAACGTCATGAATATTCACCAGCACTTTCTGTTGAATACATTCCTGAAATCTATGACTTTAATGATTATTTATTGACTTGGTTGGAATTGTCAAGACATCCACAAGTTGCCGAAGGACTTGGTAAATAAACATTCTTGCATCTTATATTTCAATATTTTTTTTTCTCTTTCAATTTTCGTCCATTCTTTCATTCTTTCTTTCTTTGTTGATATTTACAGAAGATTGTCAATATTCGTGTCCAGAATTGCATGCATGTGTGAACGGATCAATCTGGTGTGATGGAAAAGTCCATTGTCCTTCGGGTTATGATGAATCATTTATTCACTGTTCAACAATTCTTCGACTGCCAGCAGAAGTACTCGCCGTACTCTGCGTGTTACTAATTATCGCTTGCTGTGCAGGTTCATTTTACATTCGCAGGTTGGTATTTATGAAAGCGACTAAGTGTATGATATAACACAATTAATTTTGCAATATGTTACACTTTCAGAAAAATAAAACATCACTGGCAACGTAGTTCAGTGCTTCAAACACGATTAAAATCGATGAGTTCTGTTAACACGAACACCGACACTGCAGTTTTTGACGAAAAAGATTTCATTAGCTGACAAAACGATTCTGTGCGATACGTGGAAATTGATCGGGTCACGACGGTCTAAAAATGCCAAAAATAATTGGATATTTAGCATATCGCACAGAAGTTGGACTTGTAAAATCAATTAAAAACAATTTCTAAAGGAACATACACCCACGCTAATCTAAATTTTTTGATATTCTTATAACTTAGAATTTTGATGATTCTCAACATTTTTGATTTATGATATTTTGAAAAGTAGGCTATGCGCTAGTTGCGCCTTTAATTAGCGACTTAATTAAAGCACTTCGTTAAAAGAACACATGCTTACATAAATTGACCAAATGAAAAGCAAAAATTCGTTTAAAATATATTTAGAAACGTTTGAGAGTCTTTCTTTCTTTTATACCTTCGTGAAACATTTTTTTTCTATTCAGAAATTTTTATTACAAGAATAACTCATTACTTACATAAACTTATAGAGACTTTTAAAAATGAAGTTAAAAATAGTTAAAATATTCAAAATTGTTGGATTTCGGAGATCGTAAAGATCGCTCTTAATGTTTCAAGAGAAATGTAAGGAAAATGTAATGCAAAAGGAAAATGATAATTGTACGAAAAAAAAGGACGTTGAAACCGTAAATTCTATGAATTGAGCTTCAGCGCAGAACTGTGCACCTGTCAAGAATTGAATTTAGATGTTAAATTAGACAAACGAGTATTATTTTCTAATCTTTTTTCTAAATCGTAAAAAGAAAATTACTCTACCAGCGGTTCTCAAACCTTTCCCATTTTTTAAAGAAATTTAAAGAAAAAAAGTTTTCCAACATTACATCACGAAAAAATATTTAAACCCTTTTCCAAACTTCTTCTAAATGATTATAATCAAAAGAAAATGAGAAAAGATCTAAAATGTAGATGAGACTAGAAAAGAAAATATTTATCAACTTAAATAGCTTTGAAATACTGAAAAAGATTTGTTTTTCATTTTAAATGAGCTTAAGTAACTTTCCTGAACTTTCGGTAATGTTTTCAACACTATAATAAAGGAAAAAGGTAAAAGAAAATGATCACACAACACGTTTTCATAAGTTTTTAAGTTATAACTTATAAAGATTGTGAAACAGGAAAAAGATTGTACAACAAAATAAACTTTCACAAGCTTTGTTAAGTGACGACACACCGTTGGAATATTTATCGATAAATGAATGAAAAAAAAAGTTTAAAAGTGGCAACAATTTAGTCGAAAATAGTTATAAATCTCACCTTTAAAATCAAATGAAAATGATACCAAAAAAGTTATTAAAAAACTGAGATATTTAATGCATGTTTTCATATTATAAGTAGACATTAATTAGTAAAGTAGCTCAAAGATTTAATAATGAAGAAAGTTTGTATTTATAACAAAATAGAATCTCAAAGAATACTTATTTCAGAGAAATCTTAAGAAAGTTTATCAGCTGTTGTACATGAAATGTAAAACTTTGTTTGTTGAAATGAGAAAAGCGGAAGAGAACAAAAAAGAAAAATTCAAAGCCCTAGGCAGGAAACATGAAAATTTTTTGCGTAGTGTAAGTAAGCAAATAAGAAAGATGACATTAATATACTTTAGAAATTTGGGAAAATATAAATTATGTAGAGTTTTAAGCGAAAAGCGTCATGTTGAATACAAAAGTTTATTAAGGGAACCGTATGTTGTCACACTCATTCCATTGTATCTCATCTTTAGACATTTTGAAAGGCTACAAAATAAAAGGAAACCTTGGAAAGAAATCTGTCATCTTTAATTGACAAATTCTCAAAGAATAATACATCACAAGCATTCTTTGAAACATTTTCTACTAACACACAACATTCCAAAGCCAATACTCAAAAGTTTTCACATAAAACTTTCACAAAGTCACATCAAACTTTGCAAAGCTTTCCGTTTAAAACTTTTAAAAAAGAATTTAAGTTTTAACTAGAGAATTTCTTACATATTTCTAGAAGTTTTTCGTCTTCCAAAAATTGGTTTAGAAATTTAATTCTGATAGTTGTTACATGGAATTTATTTCTATTTATGTATTGATTTTAATTAATAAAAGAGAATTATAAAATCTGAAATAAAACAATCAATTAAGAAAAGAATTCCTTCTTGTGTTTTTGCAGCAGTTTCTTGACAGCTTCATGATATAAAATTTGCTTTATTTAAAAATGTTTATGCTACAAATCATAATTTCATTATTAATGCTAGTAATAAATGCAATCTAAATTCATTTCAGCACATAAAACTTTCTATCTTTAACTAGACTTTCTGTAACCTTTGATGGTTGATTTTAATGGCCTTACCAACAACAATCAATCACCTTTTCATAAACATTTATAATTTAGTAATTATCAATTAGTTTTAAACTATACTTCAAATAAATATAAATTTATTATTATTAGATTAACATAAAACAGTGAACATTAGATTAGATATCAGGAAAAATAAATATCTGATCGATGATAAACTTTTAAGACTCTTTATCAGAATGATTCTCATAAATATATTTATGTATTGGACTAATAATTTCAGTAAACAACAAATTTAAAATATTTCTTTAAGAAACTTTTCTCTAACATTCATTTAAATATGGAAATAAATAAAATTTTCATTTCTTTCGCATTTCATTTCGTTTCAATAATTTCTTCATTCACATGGCATGAGTGGGATAGAAAATAAATAGATTTTCGTCGTATATTCAACACAATTAAATAGTTTAACAGTTTGAAGCTTAGCTTAATTTATCCGGAACAGGTAGACATATTGGTCATTCTTAATCGTTTAATTCATTCAAAAATGCATGCAAAAATTGATGCGCACGTGACAAGACAAGAATCACATCGACTTCTTTCCATACCTTCCTCTGCAAGCTTTTGTGCATGTTTTCTCATTTTCTTCGGATAATTCTTAGGATTACTTCTATTGGAAAGATGAATCGGCATTCCGGGAAAACTCGGTCGTGACTTCTTAAAATTTTGCAACATCACAATTTGTTCCTCGGTGAGATTTGAAGCTTTCTTCTTGTTGAAGAAATCTTCAATCAACTGGATTTCAACGGGATCAAGTAGACTTACTCGATCACGACACTTTTGAAAGTCTTCATAAGACAGAAGTAAGAATCGCGGAGAGTAAATCAACCCACCCAAAACTCGTCTTCGATTCTCTTCTGACGGTTCAATTATTTTTCTTTCACATTCCTTGCTACTCCAATCAGCAAGAAGATTAAAAATAATTGTTTCTGAAGGTATCTGTAGCGCGTCTCTTTTTATGATTATTTCAAATTCCTCGAATCGTAAAGTTAACATTTCAGTTTGTGACAGAACATCAACAGCATTTTGATCGATGAACTGAAGAGTGTTGTAAAACATCGCATTCAAATATTCTTCAGCTCCTGACGGTTTTGGCGCTGTTCTAATCGTTAGTACTGTTTTCGTGTTGTAATATCTTAAAACTTTGAAAATATCAATAACATTTTCGACAGACAGTTTCATGTCTAATTCTTTCACACAGGCAATTTCCAAATCGTGACATTGAAATGTCGATGCGAGCTCCAAAATGTTCAAAGTGTTCTTGATGTCATCATTAAAGCGAATGAATTTTGTTTCGATGAAACGAATTAGCGCTTCAAAGTTGCTAACATTTACGTTGCTCTGATTGATTGTAAACTTCTCAGCTTTGACAAGTCGTGATAATTCTGTGTTAGAATTGAGGATTGATAGTCTATCAGCCCGAACACTGTAATTCTCCTTATTTCCCAAGATAATAAAATCGATATATGATGTATCATTGACAAGATCAGTGAGCGGTGGAGCTGAAGGCGTTTGCTTCTGACTATCGGGATTTTCCGGATCGTTAAAAGGTTTTCCCATGACTCAAGTTTGTGTGTGTATGAGTAAGTGTGATATTGGAAGCAATCTAGAAGCCAAATAAAAGAAAATTCAATAAAAAACTATCTCTTGTTATTTCACAAACAAATTTTAATTAAAATTCCTTATCTTTTACAACAAATGAAGAGAAAAGTGCAAACATAAACTTACTTTGCCCTTTTCGATAACACCAAAACCAAACAAACTAAACAAAATCATTAGATTGCTTTTAAAGAGACCAAACACATTTGTGGTTGCATAAAGCTTAATCATTCCTGTTTATTCATTTTTATTGTTATCTTTCACGTTTTGAAACTTCTCTTTCTATCTCTCTCGCTTTTTCTTTTCACATGATTATTACTACGCAGATGCAGAAGCGACAAGTGTGAGAGAAAGGAGAATGAAAAAGGAAAAACAAAATAATGAAGGAAAAGTTTTCCATTAAGGATGAAAATCAATTTATTATTATTAATACGATGTTATTTTTTCTTGATTAGTAATTTATTATTAAATGGAGAATGACTCGAGAAACTTTAATTAATGATTAACTTTTATTTGGATGAAACTATTCAATCAATCGAATGTATTTTGCACATTTCGTCTTGACCTACTTAATATTTTTTTCTTTTCAAGTTGTTTTTCTTCTGTTTTCATTCATTTTCCAATAATAAAATTTTCCGCTTGAAAATCTTTGTTAAATTTCCACAAACATGTTCATTAAATCACTTTTATACTTAGCTACTGAAATTATATGCCAAAAATGACTCACAGAGGTAAATGAAAATCCAAATTGGACAGCAAAAAATATTCAAACACGTCTCAGTGAAATGATGTTAACGACTTCTGAAGGAAAACTGAGAAAAATATTTTTTTTTCTTCTTTAACGAAAATCTGAACTGAGACTAAAGAATTTGTTTCGACACAATTCGGGGTTTTTTTCGTAACTTCGGATTTATTCTCTCGGGTTCATGCACAACATATATAAAGCAGGTTACTCAATTTCAAACATGTTGATCCCAGAGAAAGGAAAACAAATTTTCACTGAAAGCGCTCACGGCGAAATGTTGTTGGCTATTTTAATGATGTGCTGCGTGAGTGCATAGACACATTTCCCTAAATAAAGTTGCCGCCATATCAATCACACCTGTTCGAACGCAGTTAGAAATATTTTTATATTCTTTTTCTAGAGTATCTATAATTAAAAACTGAGTGTCTCTCACGAAAAATATTGAATGAAATAAAAAAATTAACAATTAACATGTCTCGAATAAACGATTATTTTATCAAACATCTTATCGCTTTTTATGGCTTCAGCATACATTTCCTTACTAATGGCTTGTTAATACCTTTATCAATCATTCTTTCTGGGATTTTAAGGTCATTTATTTGATATTATCGGAAGTTGTTGTGAGATTGATTGTTTATTTTCTTCATATCTTGTACTTAGATAAAGAATTGAAAACATTTCGCAACGGTTAAAATTATGTTCAATAATCATTTAGAAATATTTTTTTATGATCAGTAAATTTCTTTAAATTTAAATATTGATCTTGATTTTTAATACCTAAATATATGTCCATTGCGTAACGAATGCAGAAGCAAGCGCTGGAAAAAAAGAGAAACAATTTTGGCCATTTCGAACTGATAAAAGTTTGCTTCTTTTTTCCAATGGTTTCTTCTCCAGTTCGCTACATTGTTGAAGGAGATTTAAGTACCCCGCGAGGATTGGGCCGGAAAGTAAGTGGAGAAATTGTTCAGTCCTTCTCTTAAACTCAATGTGTGAAGACGTGAAGATGTAACAATGAAGAACTTATTTAAAAATCGTGAACATCCAAAAAAAAATTTAATTTTTAAGTTCAGGTGAGTTGAAATTATAAAGCTGAAAATTATATATTTAGAACGCTTGCAAGAATTTAAAATAATTAGATTTGTAATATTTTTTACAGAGATTAACTTATCCATCTATGAAAGTGCTTGATTTGACTGAACTGATTGAAAGACAGTAAAGGTAAGGAAAACGGAAATGACCTAAATTTCATTGGTGGAAAGCGAATTTTACAACACTCAAACAAATAGTTTTATTTATTGGGTTATGAGAAATTTACTTTCCACCATTTTTTATTTATATGCTTAATTGAAAAATTAAAATAATTTAATAGGAAAAGTAAGCTTTTAAAAGTAACCCAAATGAATTTTCAATATTCCGGCGATTAAATAACCTTAAAAATTTCATGTCAATTTTGATTGTCATGATAATAAAGTTCTATTAACTTATCCTTTCGAACAACTCTTCTTTATGACTTCTTAGATAATTCTGATTCTGTTATTGTAAGATTAGTTTTATTTATGTAAACCCATAAACCTAAATCCATCAGCCAAGCTTCGATTTGAATTGACCAGGAATAATAGTTTTTTTCCCCGGTTAATTTTGCAATGTTGCTGCCTTTAGACGTTGTAAGTATTGTTGGTGTTGGATTAGTTTGAGTGGACTGATCATCATCTTGTTCAGAATTTTGGTTACTTCTAGTCAAAGTCATCTTTAGATTTCCAGAATTTCTTTTGAATTAAATTTGTTGAAATCTGAGAAAGTAAATTCGTATCAGATTTGCAAAGGCTCAAAGTTCTTTGAGAAAATTAATTCTTATCAAAGCTTATTTTGTCTAGATTCAATTCAATAAATTTTGATAGGTTTTCTTTTTTCGTGATTGATCGATGTATGTATGTAATAATTACTTAATATTTCTTGTACCTAATTCTTTTAATACAGGCCCATAACCTGTTGTGAATTTATAAGTATCCTTTTAATTTAAGTTTTTGTTGGGAATGGTAATTCTTGGGAGAGAAGTAAAAGACTCGACTAGTCTCTACGAAGTTAATTTATTGACTGAAGTATTTAACGTTATAACTTAACTTCATAGATTACTATGATCAAATCACATTAAACTCATATTTCAATAATTTGCCATTTTTAAGACAGTTAAGACTGAAGAATTACATTTTTTGACTTTGACACTTAATAACTTTCTATTCCTTTCACAAATAAAAATGAGTTTGTCATCAAGTTTCCCAGACAAATAACTAACAATAATCACGCATTACGAAAATTCTATCGTCAACAGTGCGCTCATAATTAGCAAAATGAGATGTAACGGTTAAGACTTATTTGTCACGCCTAAGACGTTTCAGTTTAGACAAGCGAAAAAAGCTACTGAGATGATTTTCACCATCAAATTGAGCAACTTAAAGAAATTTTCATGATGTTTTAATGTTTTATTTATGATTTTATGATAAGATATTTAAATAAATAATAAAAATAAGAAACAGGTGTGATTTAAAGCAAAGTTTTATAATTTTTAACAAAACTCATTAGATTCAATTTCACGGATGAAAATTATTTTTATCAATGCATGCTGACATAAAAATTGCTCATACAAAAAAATTTTCATGTCTAATGCCGTTTCATTGCTTAGCTGGACAGCGTGACAAAAATTGAAAAAAGCAATTCAAAATAAAACACTTTTCCAGATTAATAATCGAAAAACTGTTACAACAGAATTAATCTAGATGAGTTATAGTGCATATTTGCTTTTTACAGATTCAAAATATCTTTAAAATAAGTCATAAAAAACCTGAAACAAAAAGTTGCTGAAAATGAAAAAAAAGTTGAAAAAATAAAGAAAAAAAAATTTCAATTTTAAATGACAATATCTTTATTTAT
>CVRI01000047.1:751906-838003 GCA_900005825.1 Clunio marinus | reverse complement strand
AATTTGAAAATTCAATTCTCAAATTAAGATTAAAGCTTTAGAAAGGCTGGTGCTTAATTGAATTTCTTCTTCTCCAATTTGTAAAAAGTTAGGAAATAATTGAAATAAATATAATTCTCTCTCATACCCTACAAAAATTATTTTAATTTATTCAATTCAGCAATCAAATATTGAAATTTCTAATTATTTCTTTATTTTCCTTAGGATTTTTGGTACATATGATTTCCATCGTGAAATAGCTTGGAAGAGCTATGCAACGTTTCTCCTACTTCGATCAACTACTGATATTGGACAGACCTTAAGATATTGATTATTCAATAAAATTCATGATAAATGTGTATTTATTGATATTTATAAATGCGCATTTGTAATGAAACGGTGCTCAAATATATTAAAAAAAAGTTTATTCAATTTTCTTCTTCCTGTTTAATTGTAAAATTATTACATAATGATAAGTTTCTTAACTGATTACTTAATCCTAAAAGATTTTAAGAAACATCTTTAACGATAAATTAGAACTTGTTATTAGAATTCAAAGTAAAAATATTTATCCAGCATGTTTCATGTTTCCATTGAAAATTTTTTCGTTTTCTCGTTTACGAGAAACATCAAACGGTTCATGTCTTGGATGTTAACAATGTGTCTTTGTTGTGCTTTGTGCATGCTTCTGAATCATCCATATTGACATGAAATTGAGTTGTGTTTTTCTTATTTTTATTCATCTTCACGAGTCAATTAAAATTTCGATGACGTAAGTACATTAAAAACTCACGTACTTCAAAAACTAGAAAATTAGACAGCTGAAACTCTATGTTTGAAGAAGAACGTGGCGAAAGTTTTATATTGTCAATCATAGAAAGCTTTTATCATGTTGCTTCGAGATTTATATATCCAGTTATTAAATAAAGAAAGAACTGTCAATATCAACCTATAGAATGCACGAAACATTTAAAAATTCATTTATCACAAATAAAATTCATCCACATGTTGGGAAATTCATAACTGAACCAATACAAGTGGTTTCTACTTTTGTCACAACATTTGACATCATCATCTGGAAACGTTTCACATAGTTCAGTTGGCAACAAAGAGATGCTTTTTAAGAATAACTAGAAATAAATGATGATAAAAAAATCGTTTATTTTTGCATGTAGCTGTTGTAACACGCTGGTGAGTTCAATACTTTATTTGTTGTCCTTTGTTCTTTATAAATTAAAATTAAATGAAATGTGGTGGTGGCCTTAATAAGTTATGATAGCTTATACTTTACAAAAGAATAGAAGAAAGAGAGATACAGAAACCAGAAGTTCACCCATAGTAACAAGAGAAGGTAGTTCATTTTCAGTGTCGATGTTTCAGTGTGTCTTCACACGACCTACGATGTCGATGAAGCAATTTTTGTATTTGACTTTGCGATCCTGTTCGCAGCTTTCATTTGCGATTTCTTCGAACTCAATTTCATGTGGAGCCTCAGTGATGGTTTGAGCACACCTACATTCCCACTCGCAAGTGGGATATGCGCCGATGATAGCAAATTCGCATGTGTCAGGATCTTTATCATAAATGAATTGAAAATGAATTGAAAAATATTTTAAATAAATTAGAAATTGAACCTTACCGTAGCCTTCAGGAACATTATTCAAGCAATCATAATTATATTCTTGGAGGAGATATTCGCAGTCGTCTTCGTTATTACTTGGATCCGATTGAGGATCTTCACATGATACTAAGCAAGCCACGTATAGAGAAACCAGAAATATGAAACGTTTTTTCACCATTTATAGATTAATAAAGGAACAACAAACTAAGTTTTCCTGTGAAGTTCATTGAAACTTCAAACTGAACTGAACATGAAGTCAATGGGATCTACATTTTATACTTTTTAAATTGATCTCTTACATGAATTTCGTTTATCTCTCAATTGAAAGTTTCATTAATGTAAATAATCGAGAAGCTTTTGAGTACTTTTAAAGTTTATCTTTGAACATTTTACAGTTGTGAGGTTTTAATTTTTGTTAAACGTTGAATGTGCTTTAAGCTTCGATTGCTGTTAACTTCCTAGTTCGTTAGCAGACATACAGCAGAATGTGAACTTTAACCTTCAGATTATTAATAGTAAGTTCAATAACATAAATCAAGACATAAATTATCATTTGCAGCTATTTTAATAACTTCATTGAATCTTGTAACTCCTTTCAATATTCTTTTATTTTAATAATTTTAAATTAAATCTCTCTTCAACAATCAATCGGGATGGAATTTCATTTGAAATTTAACTTAAAGTGACAAAACTTAAACAATTTTTTGCATTCTCAATTATACATTCAGATTATTGCAATAACGATTGAATAATTGCATTATGGAATTTATTTCTTAATGACATTTGACATTGCAATTTATTTCCTGTAGATTGGCTTTTGCAAACGATGCTTACAAGCAACAAAGGTGAAAAAGTTATCTATCAGTAACAATTTCATCCTCGAATAACTAAATTTGATTAAGATCGCAGCACTTCCTGTCACACTCTAATTAAAAGTTCTCGAATTTAATTCTGAAAATAAAATTCACGAATCTCCGAAAAGATTTCAATATAAGTAGTCACGGCATTTAATTCCAAATAATTAAAAACTATAATCAAGTTTATTGTCTAATTGTATTAAATTTTATTCTACCTTGGAAAGACACAAAAATGTATCACTCGACAAAATTAGATTTGATATAAAATATAATATCCACTTGTATGATTACCCAAAGTGCAAATTTTTGTTTGTTTCTTTCATTTTACTGACATTGTTGTTGATTTTCTTAATTCTATTCGTTATTCCACGTGGTACTTTCTAAAGCACTTTTTGTTCCTTTTCTGGTTTCTCATAAAAAACATAAAACATTAATATTTGTATTATTCTAATTATTTAAAAAAGTGAATGTTAGCAGCACCATAACCCAAGCTTTGATGCTTGTTTAACTCCACACATCAGCAGAGTATCTTTTCTGCGTTTCCATCTTTTTAATGTATTGTTGAGCTTCACTATCGTTCATATTGCCCTTGGTCTTTATGATGTTCAACAGAATATTTCTCACATCTGTTGCCATACTCTTTGCATCACTGAAACAAGAAGATTTTGTTTACATTGAAATTTTAAAATGAACTTCAGATATCGTCTAATTTTAAACATACCCGCAAATATACAAATGCCCTTTCTTCTCACCAATGACGTTCCAAATTAAGTCAGCATCTTGTTCCAACAAATGCGTTACGTATACTTTTTGAGGCTGGTCACGAGAGAATGCAATACGCAAATTTAAACTTCCTTTGCTTGCGTAGTTTTCAAGTTCCTGAAAGATTTGTAAATATTTAGATTTGAGTCATTTCAAAACTCGACGTCAGACGACGCTTTTTATCTAAATCAATAACAATGTGGATGTCGATTGTAAAATACACATCAAAGCTTTGAAGCGCCATTTGAAAATAAGAAAAAGATTTCAAGAATCGACAATCCTAACTCACCTCTTCATAAATGTAATCTTCAGCACGTTTTCGGCACCCGAAATACAAAATTGTTTCGCCAACATTCTTATTTTCTTCTTTTGTTAAGTGACGTTCTTGAATGAAGCCTCTGAATGGTGCTAAACCTGTTCCCGGTCCAATCATAATGATCGGCGTTTCAGGTTTTGTAGGCAAACGGAATTGACTTTTACGGATGAAAATTGGAGCTCGAGGCAGTGGCTCATCCGCTTTCGGTTTTTTAAGCGCCAGGAATGTTGTACAAACACCTTTGTTGTTTCTCCCAGTCGGTGTTTTATAATCTACAAGTACAGCTGTTACATGAACGTTAGTCGGATGAAGCTGAAAAGATTTCAACATGAATTGAATGAAATTTAATTGCATAATTCAAGATTTACTTTTCCTGACGATGATATTGAATAGAAACGAGGTTGAAGACGAGGCAACAGTTCGCAAATGTGATCGATTGGAGGTCGACACGATGGAATGTCTTCAAGAATGTGAACAATATTTCGACATGCCTCTTGAACCCATGATTGATATTTTGCTTTTCCCTCGGGAGTTGTCGACGACATAAGTTTCAACAATTCTTTGTCTTTCTCATCACTGCAATATTCTGCCAACTCTTTGATGATGTGAGTACGAGGAAGAGCGGTGATCTCGACATAATGAGTCAAAGCAGTGCGATAAGTTGTCGGACATGGGAATGGATGTTTCTTGCTGCTATCCGTGTCAGTATTGATCAAAGAGAAGACCGTGTCGAGATTTGCATTACAAAGTTCACCTAAACGATCTACAAGACTTGAATCGTTGATTGGATAAACAGCTATGTGATCACCAGCTTCATAACGAAGTTTCGATCCTTCCAACTCAAACTCAACATGCATACACGAACGATCACCAGACTTATGAAGTTCACGATTAACTTTAATTGATGACAAGAATGGATTTTTGGCATCAAATGGTGGTCGTTGATTTTCAAGTGAATGCAGACGTGCAACTTCACCCGTGTAAACTCTATCAGGAACGACTTCAAGTTGTTCCACTAAACGATATTGTCGCATGAGAATATCTTCACCAGTACTTTCAATGCCAAAGAAATCGCAAACACTTGGCCAAAATCTGTCTTTCCATGTTATGAAATCATCTTCAATGCTAAAATTATTTCAAAAAAAATGGTAAATTTCACATCATTTTTGTTGTTTTTGTTTATGTGGACAGTCAAAGTCTTATAAAATGATAAGATAAACAAAGATTTCAGAACGGGTGTTGAACATTTTAAAGTGAACTAATAAATTAGTTCAACTTACTTTGCGTCATCATCGCCAAGTCCCATCTCGAACACTCTCGTCGCTCCAAGTTCTTCAAGTCGCTTGTCAACATAAATTGCGACCTTGTTATAATGTTCATATGTCTTGTTTCCCAATCCAAAAACCTGGACAAAAATAAGAAAAAAAGAAAGAAAAAAACGAAAACATGAAAATCAAGCATTTGAGTGAGTTGAATGAATAAAGAAATTTTGACTAATGTATTGAGACAACATACGAAATAGACATTCATAAATTACGTAACTTCAATAAAAGTGTTTTTGGCAAACATCAACAAAGTTTAGTTGGTTAACAAATCAATGAACTTCTTTGTGTTTTATAAAAAAGAAAAAATTGAAAGTAATGGAAATTTAGAATTTAAAGTTTAAAGCAGGAAATTCGATTGAGTCATACAAAATAACTTTGAAACTTCCTTCTTCATTATTAAACTCAAAAATAATAAGAAATTTATTCAATTTATCAAAGAAATAGAAAGGAAAAGTAAATTATTTAAAAGTCGAAAATTGTTGAAGTTTTTGTGAAATAAAAAATTAAATTTGAACATTCGCGGCAAAGAGAAAACCCAAAAAAAAAGAATAAAATCGCATGATAGTTACGTCAGACAATTGATATTCTTGCTGACATGAACTTTGAGGTAAATTAATTAAAATTAATGAGTGTTAATTTTTTCATATTGAAATGAAATTTATTTTACGATATGCGAGAAATGCTTTAATACTTACTGAATAATTTAAACCTGTGAGATCAACGTCTCCACTTGTTATCCATTCGTAGAACTCCATCGCATTGTCCGTTGGATCACCTTCACCATACGTTGCAAGACAAAAGACTGCTAACGAGTTTTCAATATCTTTTAATTGAAGTAATTCCTCCATATCGCATTCTTCGGGATCTGCCACCATCCCTTTCATACGGTATCTGATTCCTTCTTTCGCTAAACGTCCAGCAAATTCTTCAGCAGTTCCGGTTTGTGATCCATAAAACACAACCAAGCTTCTTCCAGATGATTTGAGTTTTTTTATGAAAGAATTCTCGGCCATGGTCATTGTGTTGACAGCAGTTGGCTGAATTGAATAGGACTTTACCGAGACTGGCGCTTCCTTCTTCTTTTTCTTCAGTAACCACCATGCTGCTCCTCCAATTAAAATCCCTAATAAAATGATATCTAAAACGCTGAAAAAAGGCTCTGAGGGTGCTGGTGTCTCTAACACGGGTGTTTCTTCTTCCATGTTGAAATTATGACAAAACTACTTGCAAATAAATTAATAAAAATAAAACTTTTTTAATAAATATTCTCACTGAACAAATATTCAATGAATGTGATGTCTGTGAATTCTTCTCTATTAATGATAACAGCAGAAAAAAATTATTTCAAGGCTGGTTGTACGAGATTGAATTAATATGGAGCTGATAAAGATTTCTTATCAGCGCAGGTAGAAAAAATGAGTCAAAACTTTGTCACTATGTTGAGTTTATTTCGGAAACACCTTAAAAGGAACGTAATCATCGTCATTGAACTTGATAACAAAAATATCTACGTAAATTTTGTGAAGATTTCACAATTATTTATACCTTTTTATGGTTACAATGATAGATTACACAAATCTTAACTTTTTATCATCAGATTTTTACATTTATGGAGGGAGAATTAAAAAGACAATTTAAATGTTAAAACGTTCATTGAATGTTCAAGTTGAGCTTCAACAGATGTTGAGGAAAGTAAACTGTAGAAGTTTGACGAATGAGAATGCTTTTCGAGGTCATTTGCCTTCCGCTTTTTTTTTTCACAAATCTCGAGTAAAATTTTCGACTAATTTCGAAAATATTTTCTAACATTAATAAAAAGTATCTCACGATTGTTTTCCTCAAGTTTTAATCAAGTGAAGCAACACTTTTTCTATAATTTAAAAGTTGAAAATCAACAAGAAAAGGTTTCTGTCTAGTTTTCAATTGATTTACATTGCACTTCAAAGCAAAAAGAAAAATTATTTATCAACACGTTTTAAATGCTTGTTTATATACCATAACAGCAATCAATGCGACGTTTTCTCATTAAACGCAAAGAAATAACTGAACAGAAACAGAAAGTTTTCACAAATGCTACGACAACTAAAGGGGCTGATGATGTTAATCAAGATCTCCAAAAGAAAACGAGAAGAAATTTTTATTTAAGGTATAACTTTGAACTGAATATTACACAATCAACTCTGCTTGGTTTGACTGAATAATAAACAGACGACAAACACTTTAGAAACAGTAAAGCAACTTTAGAATGAATTTCTAATTTAGAAATTTAAATCTCATTTAAAATTGAAACTTCAGAACTCACAAATAACTTATACAATGCTTGATTGATTGTTTCTTTTTGACACGAGGCTTCATATGCACTCAGATAATTGAAATAATTTCATTATTTTATATCTTTAAAATAAAATATTTACAAGGTCACATAATTGAGAAGAACACGAAACAGTTACGCAGCGAACTTAAAATTATGTAGATTTGAATTGACTCCTAACATTGAAATTGATATTCATTCGAAACTTTTTTTCACATTTGTCTAATATTTAGCGTGACGACTTAAATATGATGATATTTTCAATCATATTTAATGATAATTACTACTTACTTTACTTCCGACTACTTAAGTAGTTACACTTATTTACACAAAAGCTAATTTACCATATGAGATGTGAAACTTGAGTTAAATACGAATTTTATAACTTCTAATGACGTCAGATATTTTAATTATTTAAAAAAAAATCGAATTTTACTCGAAATATTACAGACGATCAGGAAAAAATAAGTTGTCACGTAGACCTTAATTCTCTCTCTGAATAAACTAAAATTCCAAACGTACAAATTTCGATAAGAAAATCGTTTATCTGTTCACTTGGCCGTTCGTTGTTGCACTAAGCACTTTCAAGTCTACGCCGCCAGATTGCACTTACACTACCAAATATTTTATGCTCTCACACTACTTTAAGTACAAGCTGATGATATTGATATGTAGTGTAAGTGACTTACTAAACTCACTTTTCTCATCAAAAAATGAAGAGAATTGAATTCTTTCAGAGAATAGAATATATATGAAGAAGTCAAAGTTCAATTTTGTCGCCAATGACAAAACATTCTTCGCGATACTTTTTGCAGAATTGGTATTGTAAAATAATTGAACACACGAACCAACGTATACATTGTGTGAATATTGGATTGAATTAGTTAAGTTTATTTTATAAAAATAAACACAATCCAAAAGAATTTACGATTTCTAATTCACATCGTTCAACGATAACGTCAGAGATTTCGTCAGTTTTGCACAAGTTTCCAAGATCATATTTACATGCTTGAGATGTTAAAACCGGTTTGTCTTCAATTATTAGTGACTCAGCAAGTTTTTGTTAGTACTTAAGGCGACTAAGGATACTTAATTAAATTCTTCTTAAAAACTAAATTTAGCGAAAGAAACTTGAAAATTCTTTTTAACACTTCAGATAATCATTTAAGTCATGATGGATTTGACTGTGAAGATTATTTTGAATATCATTGGCAATGAAATCAGAAATTATGAAACTTACTCAATAACACTTTTTTCTAAAAACAAATTTAATTAAAAATGATTCACTCTACAAAATCAAACGCCGACTATAAAAGGCAGCATAACACTGATCACTTTTATCACAGGATATTTTCGTGAATCAAAAGCTTAAATTACGCTGGCAAATAGATTTTCTTAAGGCAACTTGTAGCTCATTAGTGGTGGTAAATAAAATGAGCAACAATTGTGTTGAAAATTTTTGAGCGGTAAATTTAAATTCTCTTGAATTGAGTCTTTGCTAATGAAGAATTTGAAGAATTGTGTCCATGCTTAGTCTATTCAGAATTGGTATAAATGTTTATTTTGGAATTTGTTGATAATATTTCAATTTTTCACGAGTTTAAAATTAGATATTCCTACTAAATAAGAAACAATTAGTTATAATTCATATGTTAGTTGCTTTTGCAATCAAAGTCAATCAATGGAAACGAGTTTAACAATAAAAATAGAGAAAACATATTTAACTTTCGTGATAATATTCTAAAAGTGCCTAAATATTAATAATTTCAAATCAATTTTTAAATAATAAATATGATGTCTCTAAGTATTCCAAGCTTGGGTGAAAATGAACAAATTTGCATCTTCCTGGAAAGAGGAACTTTGATAACAAAGTATTATCAGAAAAAGCGACCTGAAAAGAAATGTTTGAGTTTAAGACGTGAAACTCGACAGGTGCTAATCAACCCGATCTCAGCAGCGGCCACCGCGTCATCATCAAGCAATCCCTCGAGAAATAATTATGAATTTGCCCTTGAATTGCGTGAAGTCAAAGAAATCCGGTTCGGAAAGAATTCAAAAGATTTCGAGAAATGGGATGAAAGCAAGAAAGTTGATTATCAGAAATGTTTTGTTATCTTATATGGCAATGAATTCAAATTGAAGACCTTTTCGGTAGTGGCACATTCTGAAAAAGAGTGTGAGATGTGGATAAAGGGATTAAAGTACATGGTTAACGATACAACACATTCACCATATCCGCTTCAAGTTGAACGATGGCTGAGAAAAGAATTCTATGCAATGGAAAACACAAACAAAGCGTAATTTTACTATTCACACAAATATTTATTCATATCATTACATTCGATATATAAAACATATTTTCTTTGTTTATTTTAGGGTGTCATTAAAAGAGGTGAAAGCTTTTTTACCGAAAATTAATTTTAAAATTTCCACATCGGAGTTGAACAAACATTTTCAAATTGCCGACACAAGAAGACGAAATGAGATTGGCTTTGATGACTTTACGAAATTATATCAGAATTTAATTAATGTTCCTACATTTTTAATGGATTGCTTCAACAGTCCAATGCCTTATTCAGAAAATACTGAAACAGTAACATTAAAGGAGTTTCAGAAATTCTTATTAACTGAACAAGGCGAAGAAAAGGCAAAAGACGATCAATTTATATCAACTTTCATTCAAGAATTCGTACAAGATACATCACGTGATGTTCAAGAACCATATTTCACAATAAATGAGTTCATCGATTATTTATTCTCGAAGCAGAATGAAATTTGGGATAATAAATATAATCGAGTCTATCAAGACATGACGAAGCCTTTATGTGATTATTGGATTTCCTCATCTCACAATACTTATCTCTTTGGTGATCAATTTTCATCAGAATCATCAACTGAAGCCTATGTTCGTGCGTTGCGAATGGGTTGTCGTTGTATTGAGCTTGATTGTTGGGACGGTCCTGATGGTCCGCTTATCTTTCATGGTCACACATTCACAACAAAAATTAAGTTTAAAGATGTCATTAAAATAATTAAAGAGCATGCATTTGTCACTTCACAATTTCCTTTAATTCTATCAATTGAACAAAATTGTTCACTCGTTCAGCAACGTAAAATGGCACAATTAATGATTGAAGTGTTTGGTGATATGTTGTTGACACAACCACTTGAGAAAAACGAGACCAAATTACCATCACCGCATGCACTTAAAAGAAAAATCATTTTGAAGCATAAAAAGCTTGTTTATTGTGAAGGATCTAGTCACAATGCATTCTTTGTTGATGATAGCAATGGCACATCGAATAACAATCTCATGAGACAAGACGAAAATGAACTTGACATTAGAAATACCGTTAAGAGTGGAATTCTTTATCTTGAAGATCCAGTTGATAAGGTTTGGAATCCACATTTCTTCGCGTTGACACCGCACAATAAGATCTTTTACACCGATAGCTACAAGTAAGTGTGTTCGCATTCCTCCGATTTCTTATCGACTGAAGTATTTTGTTCTGAATATTTTTGAAGGCTTGATCGCGATGACGTTCGTGATGAAGAAGTTGAAAGTTTAGCTCGTTCTAAAGAGCCGGCAACAAACGATGAATTGCATTTTGGAGAAAATTGGTTTCACGGTAAATTATCTGGTGGAAGGGAAGAAGCTGAAAGGTAGTTAAATCAGTATCAATAAATCTCACATAATCTCACTTTTGCTTTATCATTTTTTGATGCTTTTTACAGTCTTTTACGTCAATATTCGCATCTTGGTGATGGAACATTCCTCGTACGAGAGAGTGTAACATTTGTCGGCGATTATTGTTTATCATTTTGGAGGAAAAACAAACCAAACCATTGCAGGTTCATTCATTTAACTTCGCTTATCTTTCATACTTTTATGATGTTTCTAATTGACTTTTTTGTTTCTTTTTGTGTTTCTTTTTTTGTTTTATTACACAATGTACTTAGGATTAAGATAAAGCAAGAGAGAGGAAGCACCAAGTACTACCTGTTCGAAAATGTTTTGTTTGACAACCTTTACAGCTTGATTATGTATTATCGTCAAAATGTGTTGAGGTCGTCAGAGTTTTCAATTATGTTGAAAGAGCCGGTACCGCAACAAAACAAACACGAAATGTGTGAATGGTATTTTCCAACAGCAACAAGGGAACAGTCCGAGCTTATTTTATCACACATGCCAAATGATGGAAGCTTTTTGGTGAGACCAAGCGATAAGGGCCAAAATACTTTTGTCATTTCGTTCAAGTAAGTAGATAATTATTTTTCATTTTCATAAGAATTGCGAAATTCTTAGTAACGAATTGATTCGAGTTGAAAATTCAACTATACCGTCATTTTACCTCTATTACACTCTCTACCTGAAACTCGGCTCTCCAAAGTTAGTTTCAGGTAGAGAGTGTACAATTTCCTCAAGAATTTTCTCACCCGGACGACTTTTCTCAACCGGACGAATTTTTTGGGTCACTTTGTATCCAAAGTGGACTTTGTCAAATCCACGCAAATGAACTCTCGGATAGATATGCCCAGAAATTTTGTACTAGATTTTTGTAATTCATTTCCCCTCCTTAACATTCAAATGAAAATTTTCCCCTCTTTTAATCGATGTTTATCAATAAATATTAAATTTTAACAGAGCTCAACAGAAAATCAAACACTGTTTGATTAAAAGTGAAGGACGGTTATATGAAGTCGGCTCAATGAAATTTGAAAGCTTAATCGACTTAATCAATTATTACATGAAGTTTGTACTTTACGGTAAGGTAAAGTTGAGTCATCCCGTATCGAAAGATATTGTTAAGCGAATGGGAAATCTAACACTTCTCGAAGACGACAATGCTTACACATCTTCTGGTTATATGGATCCATCGACAGTTGCTAGAGATAAGGTAACGGTGAAGGCGCTTTATGATTATAAAGCACAGCATGACGACGAGCTTTCATTCTGTAAACACGCGATAATCACGAATGTTGATAAGAAAAATAATCAATTGTGGTGGACTGGAGATTACGGTGGAAAAATTCAGCACTATTTTCCAGCGAATTATGTTATTGAAATCACCGGAGTTGATGGTTTCGATGGAAATGACACCAACAACGACACACTTCTCGGAAATCTTCAGAAAGGAGAAATCGATGTTAGTGGAGCTGTTGTTGAGCTTGCTGTTCTTCCAGGTGGTGAAGTTGAATGGATGATTCGTATTCACACACCTTCAATGCAAAACTTTTTTGAAATTGGAGCAGCAACAAAAGAACTTGCTGTTGAATGGAGAAATGCAATCATGGAAGCAGCACAAAATGCAAGTGTTCTGGAAAATGAAAGAAGAAAAATGGAACGGAACTCGAAAGTGGCAAAAGAAATGTCAGATCTAATCATTTATTGTCGTAGTGTGCCATTCAAAAATGCTGGATGGTTGTTTTATGAAATGTCGTCGTTCGCTGAAACGAAAGCAGAAAAATATTTCCTACAACAGGAAATCAAACTTTTCCTTCGCTACCATCGAAATCAAATCAGTCGCGTTTATCCGAAAGGTCAACGGCTCGATTCATCGAATTTCCATCCAATTGCTTTCTGGAATGTCGGATCACAGATGATTGCTTTGAACTTTCAAACGCCCGATAAGCCAATGCAAATTCTAATGGGAAAGTTTCGTGACAATGGCGCGTGTGGTTTTATTTTAAAGCCAAGTTTCATGCAGAGAGACGATTATGATCCCAACGATCCATCTTGCGAAGACCTTGATCAGGTGCTTGTGACTTTGCGTATTATTGCAGCTCGCCACTTATTTAAAAGCGGACGTACTAATATATCATCGCCATTAGTAGAAGTTGAAGTTCTTGGCGCCGCTTACGACTCGGGGATCAAGCTGAGAACGAAGGCTATCTCTGATAATGGCTTTAATCCGATTTGGAATGAATTATGCGAATTTAAAATTAAAAATTCTTCATTGGCTTTGCTACGTTTCGAAGTTCAGGATGAAGGTAAATGATAATTTGTCAAAAACTTTAATTTGATGATCATCATCAGCCACTGTTAAAATATTAATTTCATTTATTCACAGATATGTTTGGTGAGAAGAATATGATCGGCCAAACGACGTTCCCTCTCAATTGTCTTCGCACTGGTTATCGAAGCATTCCTTTACGCAATAAATACAGTGAAGAACTTGAACTAGCAGCACTTCTTGTGCATTTCTCTATCAAACAAATTAAAGATCGTTAATTATAAAGAAATATATTTCTCAATTTTATATTAGATTATCCACAATGTGCAATTATTTCTATTTTAAATAAAACTTTTATGCACCAATGAGAATTTCTTGCGAAAATATTTTAATGTAGTTTTGAATATCTGAATAAATAAAGGATTAAAAGATAAATTGAAGGAATGTCTAAAGAGTTTAATTGATTCTTTTGAATTTTTAATTTAATTTTCTTAGTTAATGACTTGATGATGTCGTGATTTATTTTCAGAAGAGTTTTTAAGAGTTTATAGTGAAAATCTCGATAATCAAGGGGCGGTTCATTTAAGCTTTCTTCATGTCGATCCATAAACTCTTAACTAACAACTCAGTTCAAATATCTTCCTTGGAAAAGCACAACAAAATATTTCTTATTGACAATCATATTCGATGACAACGTAATTAAGAAATAACATGAAGTTTTATACACCTGACGATGTCTTCATGTTAACTAAATTAAATATTTACTTAAATCGAATTTATTAAGAAACTTTTCATTAAAATTTTACTGCGAAAATGATTTGTTGCGCATATCATGTTGATTACATCTGATAATTGCATCACGTTGTTTTACTCACCGCTGTTCTTAATCAGCACCATGACAGAAATATCCATGCTAACGTACTCTTGAAATCTTATAATTAATTGATCATCAATTTCTGTTAAATATAATTTAATTAAGACAACTTGTAATTTTTACAGCTGCATTAAAATATTAATTTCTTTCTTTCCAATGATATTAAACATTTTTTTAAACAAATAAAAATGAAATGCAATATTTATATTTTTAGTTGGAACGAATACAACGCAGCGGGAAAGTTTGCTTTATTATTAACCACAATTCCTTTTCCTTTTTTGAATTCCATTGCAAGTCTCTCGTGGCTCGTGAGTCATTGAAACTAAAAACTATTGCAAAGACTCGTCTAACTGTTGAATCAAACGGGATATAAATTTCCATAAACATTAATTTAATTTCAAAGCGTTGACACCATTTAAGGATGCTTAAATTGAATTGATGATGAAATAAACTAAAAGTGAAACTCTTGTCTGACCAATTCTGTTAGAAATAAGATTACGAAGGTGTAACTGGTTATTTCTCAATAAATTCCCTCTTCTTATCAGATTAACTGGTAAGTGGTGATTAAAAGTGGTTCAACATTTTTGACATTTGAAAGATTAAAAATTCCACTTAATCCATTAACTACTCATCTTTTAAAAAATAAAGTGAATTTTATCCATTTCCGCTTTACGATGAAATATCTTAAATGGATTCCTGAGATAAGAAATATTTCGTTTATAACACTTTAAATTTCTCATGAAGTGCTTCTTATTTTAGATTCCGATAAGCGAAGGAATTTAATCACTTATCGATTATGTCAGCCTTGTTTCACTTTTCTTTTCGCAATTTTTGTTTTGAATCATGTAATCGATCTTCGATAAAACCAAATTTCACCATTATTGCAGTTGACAAATTTTCTCATATTTAATAAATTCATAAAAGTATTAAACTTACTTAGATATTCAATCTCTCAATCTCATGATTGATGAGCAATAAATTATTTATAAGTGGCCATTAATTAGGTTGAAGACTTAACTTGATAATATTAAAACCCTTAAGATATTGAGGAAAAAATAAAAAATCATCGCATTTCCGTCTTTTGAATGCCCAAAGAATTTGAAATAATGATTAAGCATTGAGCAATTTATGACGAGTCTTCAAGTAAATCTTCCATTAATTATGAAATTATTGTGAACTCAATAAGTTTGGTACGTGATTTTGACCAGAAAATTGAAAAAGTAAACAAAACATTTATTGCTTGTGATTGAAATTGCAGCGACAGGTGAGATCGTGCGACGCCACGTTAACCGTCAAGTTGGCTCTTTGTGAAGAAATTTGTTGTTGAAAAATCTGTCAACAACAGAGACGAGAGCTAACTCAGGAAATCCTCTATAGCACTCAACACTCACCCATAACATACTCATCGATGATAAGAGCTCTTGTCAATCCAAGAGTTGGAAGAAGAAAGAAGTTTTGATGAATGAAATAAAACTGTAATGAGAGGTAGCATTGTGAATGAATGAATGAATGAAAAAAGTTTCATCTTGTCTTCAATATATTTTATTTCTTCAAAATATATTCATGTCATCGTTTTTTTTCTTACAGGTAAATAATCATAATGATTTTTAATTGCTTTATATGTACACTTTCGCTTAAACAAATAATATAAATAATGAGTAACTTATTCATATTGCTTTTAAGTTATATTTGCTCTCTTAACTGCATAAATTTTTGTGAAACATGTAAGAAAGAAAGGTTCATAGTGTTCTGGATTATTTAATATCTTTTTTCTGTAAAGTTTTGTTATTCAAAATTCATGTTATTAACTCTTCAAGGAATGTTGATTTTGATTATCTAATTTTAACTGAAATGAATCCTGGAATGATTAGAGATATTTATATAGAGAGAGAGTGTGTGTATGTGTGTTGTGTAAGAATAAAAACGTAAAACTTGATTCAGTTTTCATTTTTATTTTAGCTTTTTTTTTTAATTTCCATATCGATAAATTTTATTCAAGGATTCTCATAAAAATGCGATTTTCAAGATCTCGGGACTTTAAATCAATGCTCATGCTAAGAAGCTATTTCCATTTATTATTTTTTTGTGTTAATTTAATTTTCATGCTGAGTATCAGTTTAAAAGAAATTTGTCTGAATAATTTTTTGTTTAAAAATCTTCAATTGATCGAGCAATGATTTGATTTTTCCTTTTACAAATGATACATGACTAATTTTGGCACTAACATAATTAAGCTTTCTTTTCCAATTTGATTTCTCTCCTTCAACTTGACTATGAAGAAGAAATATTTTTATGCTTTTTTGTACACAAAGAAAAATAAAAATTCTAAATTAACTTTCTTATCAAATATTTAGTCGCTAAAAAGTTTTTTATTATTTCTTTCGCTTTCATTCTTAAATGACTTAATCATGGAAAAATTAAGGCGGAAAGCTTTTCTTTTCTTCACTTCTATTAATAAAGAAATTTTGCGGGGAAAAATACTGCCACAGTGCCGGTTGCTACAGGAGTTCATCCATAATCTACAGTTAAGAAAATTCTTTTATGGCTAAAATTATTAATCAGAAAATTTTCTTTTTTTCTTTTCTCTCTAAATATTCACTTAAAGTCTCTTTGAACTATGAAATATTCGGGTTAAGTTATTATCATGATTACGACGACACAATAAACGGATGAACCCCTCATGTTGATTTCGCCTAACAAACAACGTTCTACAAACATTTAAAACAAAGTTTTTGCTTTCTTCTTTTTATTTTCTCCCAGATGAACAAAATAAAAGAAAAAAAATTCTCCAAAGAATTTCTAAACAACATCATTTCTTCATTTCTTGCTACGTACCATCGAAAAACTCACAGAACATTGCTATTGTTAAGTATTTTAAGTCAATTACACACAAATTTTCATCTAATTTTTATTGTTTTAATGTTGCGAGGGTGGCTTAACGAACCAAGAAGCTTCTTTTTCAATTCTTTTCCACCTCCAAAAGCGTTAAAAGTCTAAACTGTTTTTAATTTATGTTTTAAGGATGGGGAGGGGCGCAAAAAGGGAAAGTGTAAGTGAGAAAGAGAGAGATACAACATACAAAAGCAAGTAAATGTAGATTCTTCAAGGAAAGAGAAGATAAAGTTTGTCGTTATTTAGAAAATAACAAAGAATATGCTACCATAGAGACTTTTTAGATCTTTATCAGTGTTTCAAGGGTTCGATTGTTGATTTTTATGAGACGATGATTTTTGACTTTTGCTTTCTTGAATGCCTTCCATTCTCATTATTCTTTCGATGCCTTCGATTAATTTTATTGCAGTTATTGTTAGGCTTATCATTGGCTTGCGCAGTATTTTTACCTTTTGTCGTCCTTCTACCTTTAAAATACTTATCATCTGTCTCATCTTCAACATTTTTCGCATTATATGTACAGTTGTTAGTGCCATTGTTATTTTCGACCATGCTTAAATAATCGTTTGTCGGATTGGGGTTGTTCTTATGACCGTGCGAACTAAAGCCTTGCCTTCCATCAAGATTATGTTCACTTCTCGACTTTGAAACACTTTGAGTTGGCTTTTTAATATGTTCATGACGATGATGTCCGAACTTGCCTTTACTCTCACTTATTGTATTTAAACCACTATCATTATGATTATAAATAGCGTTTAAGTCCTCGTTACCTAACTGTTTAGTGTTGTCGTAACTATCTATATTTTTATGTTTTTTATTATTACTAATAGTATGGTAGTGACGGAGGGGTTGTTCATTGTGATGATGACGAACATGATGCTGCTGCTGCTGCTGTAACTTGTAACGTTTTGATGAATTATGCAACGATGCATTTCTCGACTTTGACGTTTCTATTCTATTGCTATGAGTTCTCTGGTGTGTCCTTGTCGAAGACTTATGGCTATGTCTATGATTATTGTTGCGTGGAGCTGAAGATGTCAACTCGTAATCGATAATTGATGTGCTCAATCCATTGGAACTTGTTTCTTCAAGGATTCGCTTGAATATTTTACGACATTGCTTATCCATCTTTGGCGATTCATAGTTGATCGCTCTGCCCCTTCGATTGAAGCCAAGATACTTGTCGGGATTCTCGATTGAATAGAAAAGGAAGTAACCGCCGTCCATCTCTTCTTTGAAGTAACAGTTGACCGAAAGTTTTTTCTTTATTATTAAAGATAAAGAGAGAAAAGAAATGAAGTGAAAACGATGAGATGATTGAAATCAGAAATCACTTACGAATATTCTCGGCTGCCAACGTTTGTTGAAGCAGATGTAGGATTCCAGTTCTTTGATATAAAATGTTATTCGAACATCGAGTTGATCTGGGCCAACGAGAAATGTGTGCGATGTTATTGTAAAGTTTTCTGTGAATAAAAATAAATTCAATAAAAAAGAAAGAATTTGAATATTAATATAAATTTGCGTAAAATTAATTAACTAATGATTTCCAATATGGCATGAGAAATATTGAAAGCCTTGAAACACGAGAGAATATGTTAGCGTTAAATTATTTACATCTCGCCCTGCTATCTCGATAAGTTGATTTTCGACTGGAGAGTTATCGCTTTTTGAAATATTAAAATGCTTTAATGGTTTGTTGGGAAGTCTGGTCTATCAACGTGATCAAGTCGCACGAATAAAATTGATCAAATGTTGTGTTCAAAAGAAAAAAAATTGAATATTCATTTTAATACCTTTGAAAGTAATCTAAATTATCGCCAAATATTTAGCCATTGGATTATCTTATTCACTGTGACAAATGATGTGATCATCTCCTTGTACCGTTGGCCTTCTTGTGTCGCCAATCGATGACAGGAAAAAAAAACTTGCCAAAATAAATCGTTTTATTTAATCATCACATTTTTTACAAATTTCTCGAAACATTCCAGTATTTTGCTTCATCTCTAAATCAACCTCATCTTGCTCCTTTGTAGTCTTGTGCAAACCGAAACACCGGAATGAACAAAAAAAAAACGAAGAGTCTTTTGGAAGAACCAAAAATAAACAAGAAAGCATCTAAAACAAACTTAGAAAAAATTTAATATTTTCGTGTGTTGGGAAAATTTTTAAAATGCATTTTTTTTTTGCTTTTCTTTTGGTGTTGTATTTTTTTTTAATATTAGGTAAGACACAAGAAGAAAGTGTGATTTCTTGAGTAAAGAAAAGATTTGAACAGCATACAAGAAATACCTCCCTCGAATTCGTAGAATTTCAAACGCTCTCTCACACTCGTGTGTTTTGTTTTCATAACCTTTTTCTTTTATTTTTTTTCTTCCTTCTTCAATAAATTGGAAATAACTCTAAGGTATCGTTAAGTGCGTACTTCTATGGAAAAAAAAGGCATCACAAGCGAACGAGAAGCGTTTTGTTAAACAGAGAAACGATTTAAGGGAATATTTTAATGTTATTGAAACTTCAATTTCTATTGTCAAGTCATTGTTGGGCGCTGTGACGTGGCAATTAAGAGGATAATTGAATTAATTTGTCATAAGCTGTGGGAAATCAAACATAGAAGATGATTGATATGAGAGGTAACGACGTGTATCGTTTTCAACCCTTCTCATTAACGTGTTTAGGTAGACAAAATTCTTTCGTTACATCATTAGCTGTAAAACTTACGCAAAAAAAAAGTCTCATCTGGTTTTCTATTCTCTTTCTTTACCTTCTTTCTTACCTGCTGGTTTCTATTTCTAGTTATCGCACCAGCAGAGAGAAAACTACACGATGTCAGATTGCTTATCTCATTATTAACATCGAATGACAATATTTCAGACAATATTTTTTTGATCTCTTTTGGGTCAACACCAAATAATGTATCGATGTCCAAAGTTAAAAAAAAGCACATGTTTTGCCTCCCCTGATAACAATCATCGATCTCTGTTATTCAGCATTTTTTTTCCTGTTTCTTTGTTGTTTTTCTAAATGCGCCTTCTCGACAGGTTTCTTGGAAGCATACACAACAGATTACTCAATAAATTATAAGAGAAGTTTAAGTGATTTAAAAAAGAAAGAAAGAAAAACTAGACTCCATTATCGACTATCGGAATATCGGCCCGACCGATGATTGTAACGATGTACATACATAGTTAAGCTTAGTTTATTAAACTAGTTGACTTTCAATTCAACCATTTCATATTTTTTATTTTTTTCCCTTCTCTCTACATTTTGCGATAATTACATTTATTTGCACAACTCTTCAACTCAACAAACATGAATCTTAAACAGAACTACCCGAACAGCATACATTTTTATTATTTATTCTTTCTTGTAATGTTTTACTCTTTTTTTGTTGCTGCCAATTTTGATCCATTAAGGTTTTAAGTCAAGTCAAAAAGTAAAACAGAGTCTTTATCATTTGCTTCGACAGCAGTTCGCATGTCTTACATTTTCGGTTCGCTTTGTTATTGATAATATTTTTTTTGTTGATAATTTTCTTATTTATTCCACAACCTTCTCTGCATATTTGAAACTTTCTTTCGAAGAAGTTGTATGATACAACAAGACGAAGGCCGTATTTGATGGAGAATAAAAAAAGATGAAAGAATTAATTGGTTTTCAAAAGGCGTTCAAGTTTGGTTCCTATGCACGTCTTGCAAATCGTTTTTTTACGTAAGGAGTTTGTTTATTTGCAAATTGGAAAGAAATAAACTTTTCTTGTGTGATGGCAAAGACAGAGAACGAACACCCGAATGAACACGAAAGTGAAGATGTTAAGTTTCAAATTTAAGCAAATTGATGAAGCGAGGCCTTTAAGAATCTTTCTCACATGCTTCTTGAAATTGAGGCTTTTTAAAGCATACATAGATGATATGTTAAGTTAATTAAACCTTTTATGTTCCTCCACATCACATTTTTGACGTTTGATTTTTCCTATCACGCAAAATCTACACATAATCTAATTTACCTTTCATTTCATTTTATAATTAATGTAATTTAGTATTACATTACAAAAGATTGAATTATAATTTAATCAAGACGAGGCGAGATATATGCTTAAACATAGATAGACATTAACTTACAGTTATTGAATTTGTCGTATTAATGTCAGAATTTGGCACAATATTTCATTTTATGTAAATGTGAACAAGAATGGGTAACAGTTGTGGGTGTGATCGTAAATCAAATGTTAAGTTACATTTATAAATAATGTTAATTCATCATGCATAAGCTACATGAATTAAGTATAAGCCCCAAACATTCCAGCCTTTCTTGTTTCACTTATTTTATTTATAATGTTTTGTTGTACTTACGTGGGTCTTCTGAGTTTTCGTTTGCGATTACACGGTCTTTCTCGACTCGAACAAATTTGTTGGAACATGCTGATTGAAGCTGCACAATCTGAGACAAGCAATTTATTTCTACAATCAGAACCTGTAACGGAAAAATGTCGGGAAAAAGAAAAAAGGTAAGAAAAATGTTAAAACTTTTTATGCGGCATACGATTTGAAATTCTTAGAAAATTTTATGACGAAACCATTTTAGAGTCAATGTAGCATAAAAATCGATCGTTTATGTTGAAGCAATTCAAAGCTATTTATGAGGCCTTCTCGATAAGTATCCTTAATGCATGTTTCTTTCTTTCTTTTAATTTATTCACCGATCGTTGTTGTTTTTTTTTTGTGTTTTCTCATCATCATCTCATAACTAACTGTACGACCCATTCCCATTAAAGATGCATACAAAGTATCATCGGCCACTGATTTTGACAAGCACGGAGGCAATTAGATAATGGGAATGAAGCTTTAGCGGTTGACCAAAGATGAAACGAATTATTTCATTTCTTCTTAAGACTTCACAGCAATGTCTTCGACCTTACATCTCTAGACACACTCAATCACGTGACATCGCTGATTGAAAGAACAAATCTAAATATTTCTCTTAAGTTTTTTGTCGTTGCTTTTGAAAGTTTTGACTGTTCCCATTATCTTATGACTTTTAAATAACAGAGCATTATTAATGAATGAATAAACAGAGAAAAAACGCCGACAAAAACGAATGCGACTCTTCTCTACCCCAAACAAAAAAAAAGCAGAATGAGCTGACGAAAAATTCTCTAAATTTCAGAACAGAAGATCTCATCAAGAAATTGTTTATTTGTATAAACGAGGATGAAGCAAAAAAAAGAAAGAATTTATGAATGAAACTTTAGAAGTTTATGAAGCGAAATAATACTGATCGAATTTTGTTTGATTATGTTAATGATTTTCTTAATTATGTGTATTTTAAATATATGCTAAAAGTCACTAATTAGAAATAGATGCGGATTAGCGACAATCACTGATAAAATAAGCTGAGAAACTTATTAGGATTTGCAGTGGCGCCGATCAAAGGCGATTAAAGTGGAGCAATTAAAAGCCGATGACATCATGACTCAGTCAATGCAATGCAGAAAAGAGATTAAAGAAAGAAAATATTATTTAAAATGTCATCGATGATGAAATTTGTTCTTAAATAGGATATTGAATTAATTCCTTCTAATCTAATGTTGACGTCATGTTTTTAATTGCCTCGTGAAACAAGTTTTTTTTTTTCATCTCTTTTTCTTCTTAAATGTTCTTCATATTTTTAGAAATTTGATCGTATAAGAACTTCAAACAATCAGTTTATGTGAATGAAATCCTTTGTGGTTGTTTATACCTTTCTTTCATCTACCGACATCATCATCTACTTTTTGTATTTGTTCAAAGCGTCTTCCGATAATCAATTTTGAACATACATTTCCTTGTTCGTATGTTAAGTTTGTGCTTCGAAAATTTTCTCTTGAACTTTTCTCTTCCTTAAACCGGTTTTCCTGGGGTGCAATGGAATCGTGGCATGACATGGTGTTTTGACAAAAGTCGAAGTAAGATAGAATGGGTAGTAAGAACATTTATGATATTTTATTTGACTCTATTATATTTATTACCGGTATTAGATTCGAAGCTATAAGAAAGAAAACAAGAAGTCGACAACGAATTTATGTGCGCAAAGTCAACATAATAAAATAAAAGACACAAAGCAGAAAGAAAGAAAGCTTCCTACGGGAATTCAAGGAAATGAAGTGATTATTGAGTTTAATAAAAATTTATTGCACTCTAAATTCCCGAGATGCTTGATCGGGTTTCACATTTATTGATTCTTCCTTTTTGGTTTTATACTTACCGACACTAAGCAACCAACAATTCACAGACAAAAAAGAAAAAGCATTCAAATTAAATAAACTATCAGTGGACTCTTAAAAATGAGAAGTAAAATAAAGCTGATCACGATATATGCAAATCCAAATGCTCAACTAACTTTGACTCAATATTTCGCATAATTTTCTCATAATGTGACAGATAAAGAATGTTAAAAAATCGTTAACTTTAAACGGTTTTTGCAATCTAAGCTTTTATTGCATTTTGTTTTGCTTTTTTTTTCGATTCAGAGCGGTAAAACTTTGTATGCTTAGAGATAATTTGTTTTAATTAATATCACATTTTAGACGTGAATTTAAATTAAGTTAAAAGTGAGAAGAAATGTTGCTAAGCTTAAGGAAATTTTGCTTATTGAAAGCTTGAGAGAAACAAGTTTCACTTTGTTATCGCTTCAACATAATCTTATTTGAATTTATTGTTAATTTATATTTTCTCAGTTTGTTGTTGAGATAATTTGTTCAACATTTAATCGTCAGTTCACAGATAATTGAGTTGAGTTGTATTACTTACCATCAGGAGGAAATACTTTGCATAGACAGTAAGCTTTGGTATCCTGAAAAGATATAAAACAAAAAAATAATGATGTGATTAAGCATTCAATAAATATCTATCAAAATATCTATGAAAACATCAAAAGATTCGATCCAATCCTCTATCTTCCTATCCATCTTTGTTCAGAATAATAAAAACAAACTTAAATTTGCAATTTTTCATCCATAAATTGAAGCTTATCTCAACAAAACAAATGTTTATTCTAAAGAGACAGCGACAATAGTCATAAATCTGGTTGATAGTTTTTCAGAAACCATTAAAAAAATCATTAAGTTATTCTTCGGTTTTTTCTTTCTGTTGTTTTGTCTACGTTCCATAACTCAATCTCTACCCCAAACACTGATAAGACTTTAATTGAGATGTTAATAATGTAAGCTTATACTCGTTTTAAGGTAAGTAAGATAAATGTGCTTGCGGCTTGATCTTGCTTGTGATTCTCTCACAAATTGTAATGTTGAACACCTGAACAGTAATCTGATTAAAATGTAATGTTATTGATTGCAAAACCTGATTATTACACATAATAAACATCATTTTGTTAAAAGCTGGAGCATTAAATTGTTCAATAAAATGCAACTTAATATGCGATGTTCTTTTGAAATGCAACGATTGAAAACCCTCAAAAGCCACAGAATAGCCTCAATTGATTTGCGTTGTTTTGTTGAAACTTAGGAATTTATTCATGCTTCTACTACCTCTTACTACGACTGATTTCACTTTGTCTTTGTGATTATCATAATAGATCTATTCTCGCTTTAACTCAATTAAAAATCGACTACCGTCTTCCCACGATCATAACGCTTTTCCATTGTATTCAAAACATTACTTTTAAAAATGTTAAGTATTAGAGAGATCTTGAGGTGAGATTACAAAAGGTTTTTGTTGAAACTTATGGTCTTGAAGCTTAAAGAGACAACAAACTTAGCCAATTCATTATATTTATGAGAAGACTTTAAACGTCGGAAATCGAATTGTAATTTCTGTATGCGATAACATTCATTACGATAACGCTTTATCACAAACGTTAATTGCTTTTTGATTTCTTTTCTTTTCTTTTTTTAGTTTGAAGAGACTTGAACATCTTCAGAAAGAAAAAAAAATAATAAAAAAATTTGATACAAACAGAAAAAGATATAAAAATAAATTGAATGAGGATTGGTCAGCTTATTCAGTCACCTGATGTTTGGTAGCACAAAAACTAAAGATAAAAAAAATTCTAAGATTAAAGTTTTTACGATTTACACTCGGTAGAAGTTGCGTAAACATAATTAGAGTGAGAGTGACTAAAAAAATTCTAGGAACTTATGAAACAACAATAAAAAGTTATATAAACATAACTTTTGCACTTTAGCTGTCAACATTTTCAATAAATTCACTAAAGTGTCGCTGATGAGTGGCAAATGAAAATGTCACTAAGTGGATGAGTGTTTTTCTTTTCATGTCAAACACAAGTCTCGACCGCGGAAAATTTACAGTGAAAAGAGAGTGAAAGTGTTGTTAAGCTAATGTTTAGGTGCTAAAACAAATTGTAATCATGTTTAAAAGCAGGGTTAAGGTGGGTGATCATCATTAAAAATCAACTTTAATTATTGTCTTTTAAACGTTAACGTTCGCTTTGAGTGAAACGAGAAAAAATCAGGAAATTTTTTATTTTTCACGAAGTTGAAATGCTAGCGGATTAATAATCATGACGCGATCATCAAAGGAAGATCGAAGGCGAGACCTGTTGGTATGATATTTAAATCCCACTATGCGAAAGGCAAAATTCGTCTTCTAAGTTAATTTGAGAATCTTTTTTTTTACGAGTTTGTAAATAAATGTAAATCAATGCAAATATCAAACGAAAAGTAAAAAAAAAATTAAAATTAAAACGCGCTTCTTTCCATTTTGCAATTCATTCGTTTGTGATAGGATCAACAAGAGATTAAAATAAATAAACATTTTAGTATAGTCTTCAAATCAAAATATAATCTGTCTTAAACAGTGGTTGATTTGTATCTTAGATTTCTTAATCTTTATAGTCGGTTCGTTTCATTTCATTTTGAATTATTCAATGATAAAGTGTGTGTCGATGTTCTTTGACCATCATGATGTGTAGAACGTGTTTAAAAATTATTCATACCGAATATATTGACTTTGTCATACATATTAAGCTATTATCCCTTCAGCTTGTTGCTTGTTTTCAGTCAATAATTTGTTTTTTGCAAAGTGCCGTAATCATAAGAAAATACATCGGTAAATAAAAACAAACAAGCTTTTAGCGTGCCTGTGGAACTCGAATTGACAAAAGAATTTCATACATTTTACGTGACGTTGGTGGTCTGATAAAACATTCAGTAGACTATCAATCGCGTTGAAACAAGTGTTGGCGTTATTTTCACAAATATTGCTAATATTTACTCAAGAATACAAAAATCACCGCTTTTACTAGATAAACTTTATCGACTATATTGTGCTACAATTTTATTTTTCTGCAACATTTTATTAGCTGACATGATTTATTTCAAATTCAAATAGCATGTTGCCAATTTAATTGGCAATCAAGGTTCAGGATGGCGACGAAAATAAAAATGGAACATCAATTGGGCGGAATTCTGATTGATAATCTATTTTCTAATTTCTGCGGCAAGTTCTGGTCTATCATTTAATGTTTTCGTGATAAATGATACGTGTTAATTTTTTAATAAAAACGATCGTTTATCACAAGTTTTAGGATGTCGATGCCACCCACAATGAAACTAAATTAGGGTCAATGAGTATCAGAATATAAACAAGCATCAGAAGCGGTCTTTAAACGAACATTTACCAATGAAATTAAACATTTCCATATTTATTCTTTTTTATCAAAACCTCGTAATCGAATCGATTGCATCTCCAGTTACGTGATTTATGTTCAAAAGTAATTTTCTTTGCATGTTCTTTTTATTATAAGTCAAAATGGGAAACCAAATACTTTCGGCCTCCGGGTGAGAGTGGGAAAATATATTAAGATCGCCATTTGCCACGAACAAAACAATTTCTGAGTGTAAATTAAGATTTTAAATTAATTTTGAAAAATGAACTCGTAAAAAGAGATTTTTCTCTTGCGCCTTTAAATCGAGTTAATATTTTGCTACTCAACGTTCCTCTTGTCTTTTTGTGCTGCTTTATGTAAATCCCTTCGAACCAAATTCACCAGAAACACGACAAAGAAGAAGTAAAATCTCATTTTAGTTGAAACAATAAATATTTACATATCATTGACTCCTTCTCTTCGCTTTTTATCGCGCTTGAGGGGAGCTTTTCGACTTCTTCTTGTACCACTTTAGTATCTGCTATTTCAGAGTTAAGTTTTATGATGCAAGAAAAGAAAACATTTCAGTGATAAGGAAAAGAAATTTGAGTCAAATGTGGCTTAAGAAATTGCTTGGACTTAAGTCGTTCGTTCTCGCATAAAAGTATCGAAGTGTGATTGTTCTTGTGTGGCTTAAGTTGAACTCGATTAAGTAGCATTAGTAAGAAGCTTAAATCAAACTGTTTTCTGTAACTTTTTTTATCTTTTTTTATGGTCTAATGTGTGACGCGCAAACTGATCTGAGCACAAAAAAATCCCCATCGTCACTCGTATCATGTGGAAGATCATAAAATATAAATCACTTTTATGACTTTAGTATTTGTACCGTCTTCTCATTACAATTTGCTGAGATAGATAATAATAATGAATACAAGACGGTAGGCGAGTTTTCAATTATTTAATCAGTAAAAATTACACAACGGTAATTAATGCGAGAAAACTTCTTACATGAAAAAGAAGGCGGAAGAAAATGTTTAATGAAATTTATTTTCACCACTCTTTCTACTTAATTTAATAAACAATCAACCACTGAAGTATAAACAAACAACTTTGAAACTTTTGCTGACATTAACAAGTTTGCAGCATGTCGTAGCATTTAAAAAGTTTGAAATAAGTTTCTGTGCACGTTCGCAGAATATTTTTATTCAACTTATTTCGAGATGTTACTTGCCTTCTGGGGCTGAATAAGCGACATCATCATCGTTTGTCGTTTGCGTTTGCCACCCCAAAGCGCGTTTCCACACAATAGGAAGTTGAAAACAACATAACCGCAGAAAGTGAATTAATGTTAAATTTAAGTCCATAAATTCCTCTCCTGCCACATTTCGATGTCTCTTTTTTTATGTCAAAGCATTTTCAGATTGGTGGAAAGAAAAAAATGTTTAATAATAATAAAGTTGAGGTTAAATATTAAAATATTCACAGCATCACCTGTGTGAATATTTATGCACATTCGCACGGTCAAAATTCTTTGGAGATTTAGCAATCAATTTTATTTTTACATAAACTATTAAGAGGAAAAATATGCGGAATAAAAATGACACAAAGATGTTAAAAAAAGGAATTTTTAATAGTGAAATTTTCTGTCTAACTGCGAAAAAAATTTTGTTGATACTTCGATTTTAGAACCAGAAAAAGCCCGTATAAGTATTCTTATCATCTGCTTCGGGTTAAATCGATTTTATGCTACAACAGTTTTTCTGGTTTGTGCAATAACGAAACGTCGTAATTGAAACACGCTATGAAATCCATAAATCCGCATCACCATAGCTCTACTCACTGGTGGTGGTTGAAAGTTCGTTCTCTCGTGAGAAATTAAGTTAAATAATTAAAACATCAAATGTTGCTATGTATGTACATGAACATAAAAACATAAAATATTGAAATATCTAAATAAGAAGAATGAATCCGTCGGAAACTTTAACCGATCGTGATGTGACTTGAAAAAAATCAATCACCTTCGTCTCAAACAATGTCGAGTGGTACAAGGCGAAGACGCAGTTTGTGGCGTATTCAAATTTAACAACAACAAATCCGTCGACAATGAGAAATAATATTGTCAACTCTCCTTCACCCTACTTTCGTATTTACTCCTTTAATGCCTGTTCGAATATAAAAGCATTCGGAAAATTAAACCGCAGACATATTTTTAGTTCGGAGTGTTCATCTAGCTACACACCCTGATAAATAAGGGTAGCCTGGAGAACACTTATATTTATGCTTGTTCAGTGTCTTTTTCAAAGTTTTAGTTAATTTCAAAGGTTTGTATATAAAATGCGGTCTTTCATTTTTTCCCGCAATAAAACTAAAGAAATCTTGTTGCTGGTTGCAAAGTCATCTTCTAGCGTTGCTAAGAAGTGATTCTATGTTTGATGTCTTCAAAAATCTAAGTGATGGTTTCACTAATAATTATGATGATGGCTTCATCTGTCAATGCTGTTATGATCTCACAGCTCCATTTTTAAAATTTTCTTTTTCAGTAAATTACTTTCATCCAAGTTTATAGCAAAGGGAAAGATTATGAATTTCTGCATCTGTGAAGGTAACATTCCTGATCTGATCCTAAAACTGCCTCATAAATTGAAAAATATTAATTTCCGCAAAGGTAGACAATCATTTTGTCCATATGGACTCACATATGAGTGCATCAAAAATGACCCTTCTAAGTCACAAATCAAGGGGCGCTCAATAATTGACGTCTCGTATTTCAAAATTTCAGGAGCAACAACAATGACCTCTCTAATTTTAAATATACAAAAATGGGAGAGTATCATAAATGACATCTCTAATTTACAAAAACTTGAGTATATCATAAATTACGTCTCAAATGTACGGAAATTTTACGTCCCAAAGTTACGAAAACTTCAAGAACAATCTATTCAAAAGTACTTTCATTCTCTATCTGTTTCATTAAAATTTTATATCCACATAAAACAACACTCATTTAATCATAGAAAATTTCGCTCATATTCTACAGTTGAACGCCGGTAAGCGGAAATCCGCTTTCGACGAACTACAAAAGAAATGTGAAAATAAACTAGTTGATATACTTTTGCTTCAAGAACCAGCATTGCACAAAGGCAAAGTTATTAATATAATGAATGGTGACATGTTCTAAGGAAACAAAGCTAGCAATAGGGTTATGTCATGTATTTGGGTAAGAAAAAATTCGAATAGATTTCTAGACCCTTTTTCTTTTAAATCTAAGTAGAAATGATTTAAGAGTTATGATGGGTGTCTTAACAGGACACTGCTGTCTATACAAACATTTGAATTCAATGCAAAGGACGCAACTTATTAACTGTAGATATTGCAAAGGCATGACAGAAGAAACTATGCAACATGTTGTAGCATCTTGCGATGCACACTCTAGAGTAAGGCTAAGAGTCTTCAACCACACTGTCATCAATGCCGAGGAGCTCGCGGAGGTGGAACCGGAGGATCTTCTCCTCTTCATGAGGAGAACGGGTGTCCGGTCCACCTTCTTCGACTTCTTCAGCTGACAGTGAGATCAGGGAGATGGCTGGTGAAGGTTCTCACCTTCAGAGAAACTTTTCTCTCTGAAGGTTTGTAGAATAAATTTCCAAAATTCCCCCATCTTCCTGATTTTCGCGTTGAAGATCTCGAACGGTAATCATGTCTGTTGTTCTTATTTCGTCCTTCACGTTTTAAAGTCAATCATCAGGATTTTTGACCACACTGTCATTAATGTTGAGGAGCTCGCGGGGGTGGAACTGGAGGATCCTCTCCTTGTTATGAGGAGAACGAGTGTCCGGTCCACCTTCTTCGACCTCTTCGGCGGACAGTGAGATCAGGGAGATGGCTGGTGAGGGTTCTCATCTTCAGAGAATCTCATCTCTGAAGGTTTGTAGAATAAATCCTAAATCACCCCCATCTTCCTGTATCAGCGGTCAAATTGGTCTTTTTGAGCTAAATTCACAAGTACATTTCACTTATTACGCAAAATTCAAGGCAGTTTTTGAAACTTTACTTATCTAACATCAATCATCAAATGACGGGATATAGGGAGCGAAACAAGAAGGGGTTCATACTCCTATATTCTTAATCGCTTTAGTGCACTGGTTANACCCTACTTTCGTATTTACTCCTTTAATGCCTGTTCGAATATAAAAGCATTCGGAAAATTAAACCGCAGACATATTTTTAGTTCGCTCATAAAACGAAGGAAAATAAAAAAGCAGCACTCATATGCACGGAATTTAAGTTTTCGTTGCCACCCATGGCAAAAACACTTTAGAAGGAAGCGTCCTAATGTGTTTGCGATATTGATTAATATATTAAATAACCTTAAATTATAAAATAAACATTTAAAATTTTAATTAAAAATCATTCCATCAACGGAAAAAAATTAATTTGAATTTTTCTTCATAAGAAAGAAAAAATAAACAAAAAAAAATTGTTAAGTATGAATTGAGAAATCCATTAATCATGCACCCGTCAACGACAGCGGCAAGGAGGCAGAAAATAATCATTGAATTTACATAAATATATGCAAATTGCACTTGTGTATTAGCTGGGCAACGCTATGTGCCGAAGAATGCCTTTGTTTAAAAAAAAATGAGATCGAGAGGGGTTAGTTTAGCATTAGCTCGTAAATGAAATTTCCCTCAAAGTGTTCTCTCTTTCCTTTTACCACCGCTGTTTATTTGACACACAAAAAACCCCGAAAACCAAAAAGAGAACGAAAAAAATGATGGAAAAATATATTTTTTAGGGTGTACAGATATTTCTTTTCGGATTGTGTCGTTAACCCTTGCTGTATGATATGCAAAAGGTAGATGGCAAAAAAAAGAAGACACAATAAGAAGCGAGAATGAATGAGTGAGAGAAGGAAACCATAGATCGCATTATATTTCTTCATATTCTTCTTACGCCTTTAATAGATTCATGTTTTAAATGTTGAGAAAAGAAATGGATTTTTTTCCTTCTCATATTTGAAATTTAAGATGATTTGAGGAATAAACGTGAAGAAAACTGAGAAGGAAACGTAAGATTTCTGATTTCAAAATTTTTTTTTTTCCTACGACAATTTAAATATTTTAAAATGCGTACTATAAAAATTGCTTATTAATCGACTCGGTTTCAAGATCACACATTAAAGAAAATATTAAAATGAGAAGGAAGACTGTCAGATGAATCTTTTCATTAAAAAAATAATGAAGGGAAAAAAATCTGAAAGGAATGTTTGTAAAGACAATTAATAAGAATCAGAACTTACATCGTATGTATTTGGCCTCATTGTACCTTTTGTTTTCTTTTTAAGAAAAATGTGACATTAGTTTTCTTAATTATGAAAAATTGAGGTGCCACAAATGATATTCCTCGGATAATTTGGTGCAGCATGTAAAAGCTCTTTCACGGTGCGCGGCACGGGGGACACAGAAGAATCCAAAAGAATGTTGTACAACATAAAAATATCTTCTTTATATTATTATTTCTGATTTCCAAAATATTAAATTTTTAATTAACAAATCACTCCATTAATTTTGTGTTTCTCTCATATTTGAAGGGAAAAAGAAATATTTCAAAATCTTTCACTCTAGTCGAGTTGTAATCGATTATGAGGCGTAATTTTTGTTGTTTTATTACTTCTTTTTAGTTGAAACACTTTACTTATTGTTAAATACACATACTTTTTACGGTTTTGTTTTTGCACAACAATTACAAAAGAAGAAAAGTAAAAAAAAACTTCTACAAACACCTATTTGGTTTTTTTATTTCTTTAATATTTTTTTGTGCTTGTTGTTTCTGAAAGCAGCATATATTTAGTGCAATCCACCAAATCCTAAGCACATTCAAGTCGGTCTTGTTCACTTTTTTTTCCTTCTTTTGCCTTCTCTTTACACAATAATTTGCACATGCTAATTTATTTTTTTACTTTATTTATTTTTATTTTTTGCCTTTTTTGTGATGCAATATTATAAATTATCTTTAACCACTTTTTTTTGTTGTAAATAATAGAATTTTTACTTTTAAAAATCGATAAATTTTCTGTTTTCTTCGTTGCCTATTTTTGAAAACGAATGAACTAAATTTTATCCTTTATGAGTTTATAGATTTTTTTTTTTATTTTCGTTCACTTTATTTATTTTTTGTCACTTTAACAGAATCGAGATTTTCACATTTTTCAATTTAGTTTTATTTCAAAGAATTACCAAAGCACGTTTTTCCTTTTTCAACCGACGCTCAAAGCTCATAAAAATCGCGCAATTAAAAAGTAAACTGGATAATTGTTCAGTTTTTTCTTTCTATTATTGTTTTATCACGAAATGCACAATACAAGTGCTGATTGAAGGAATATGCTTCATAGATATAAGTACGCATATACACAATAGTATTACTGAAACTGATAATGAACCAACGGGATTTATATGAAAAAAAAACCCTCAGTCGGAGTCGCACGTAAGCGAAGTGAACACTGTGAAAGCTAAAATGATACTGAAGAGAGAATGAAAACTCATACGATTATTGAAAAAAAATGTGTCGCTCGCTGTTTTCCGACTGAAACGCTGGGTTCTGTTTGAGCGCGACAAAAATTATTTTTTTCTTGGTTACTCGTCAAAGCGCCTCAAAAATAAAATTCTTTTGAAGACTACACAGCGATTAACGCATTCTTTATGCATCTCATCAGAAAGATTTTTTGTTTTTTTGATTTTTGCTTTAGTTTTTTGAACGTTCAACTTAACTGGTAATTGATTTATGAAATCACATTTGAAATTTTAATTTAATCACTCTAAGCATTAACATCGATAGCGGCTTTAAGTTTTCTTCTCGTTTTATTAGGGCTTATGTCGTGTAAAATGTTACACAAAAACATCACAGTAATAGATGAAGATAATTGGCAATAATTGGTTATTGAATGTTGCAACCGATTTATCAACAATGTTTTTCTTTTATGTGCTTCATTTTCATAAAAATATCTGCAAGACACGCTGCTGCTGACGTTTCTTTCATCTCTCGTCACCTATGCTACATTCTCATTTTGTCGCGCAACATGCACACACACACTACGACACAAAACACATGAGTTGAACTTCGATAAAACGTTCCTCGTGCGCTTTGAATTTCGTTTCTTCTTGTCTTCTTTTGAAAAAAATTGTAGAAATTGTTTTGATAACAAATTGATTTTATCTGTCGAATACATGTGAGAGATAAGTGACATTCCATTGAAGATGGGGGACAACTTTAATCTCCCTCGTTAAATATTTAACGTAACAAAGAACTTTTATCGAACACCTCACTCTTAATTGAATAGTTTCTGTTTCATGTTCTTTCTGTTATTGTCTTTACGCAACCGACAATTAGAGGAATGTCAATTTTATTTTTTTTGGGGGAAGCCTTATCGATGGCACATAAGTGTTTATTTCCATTTTATCAATAAATATAAACTGAAAACTTATCTTCAAAATAAAAAGTAAAAATATCAATAAAAATATGAGAAGAAAAAAATTTCGTATCATTAGCGATAGGGAAATTTCAAATTTGCTACTCTTCTTTTTTTTAAATTCCTATCTTAATCAAACTCGTTTGTTTATAAATTCACAAAACTCTTCGGTTTTCCCCTATCGGCGTTAAATGTGGCGCTAGAATTCCCAAGGTGAAAGTATATAAAAGATGCATAGCCAGAAAATTGATTTCGAATGGCATCTGCTCGTGACTCATCATAAAACCATTCACAATGTCAGTCTCAGACGCGACTTGGGCCAATTGACATCGTTACTTTGTTAATTTTTTCCTTATCTTAAATCACTCAACATTGTTTTTCTATGCAGTTTGATTACTTTGGCTGAGTAGTTGTAAGGCTTCAAATTTTATTTATTTTCGACACACTTTTAATTATTACATTTATTCATGTATTTACTGAATGAGTGTCGTGAACTTTGGTAAATTGCGCAGCAAAAAAAGTTGCGTTGACACGATTAGTTTCATAATTTTATTGCTTTTTTATAGTTTTAAGCTCTATGAAGCTTTATAGGTGATAACAAGCTGTGAACGTGCGAAGAACTTATCACTTCACTTATGCACACCAGCAATGCTTCGTATGTACATCAACTTACATTAAACTAATATTTTCTTACGCCTCAAGGGGGCCTACAGAGAGATAAATGTACAATTAAACGTTTTAAAGCTTTATGATTTGCTTTTGAGTTTTATGGATGGCGCTTTTTTTCTTTTGAACTTATTAAAAATGAAACTCAAACGCCGCTCAAAACAAAAAAAAATCTATTATTGGCTGTGGAAAAACAAAACGTTGAATTTTTCACCAACTCATATAACTTTTCGAAGAAAAAAGAAATCTTTTCTGTTATCAACGTGAGACTCCAAAGTTATCAAAAGAAATCAAAATAAAATTAGATTGGTGTAAAGCATTGAAATTGAAGTTTTGAATGAGCGACGACAAGAAAGAAGAAGAAAAGCGTGAGAATCAATTTTGGTTTGTATCGAAAAAGTTATTGTTTGATACGCGACATGAGTCTGCAAAGTGTCGTTAAAAGCTTTTTAAGTCTGAACGTCCACGACTTTGTGATCACCGATAAGATCTTTGCGACGCTAATCATTATTCCTATTCATTTTTTTTAATTCTTTTGAAGATCAATATAATTTACAATCAATCTGATAAGATGCCATATTTTTATTTTTTCGGGGAAAAAAGAATGACTGTATAAAATGTTTGGCATGTGATAATGATTAGCAATTTATGTAACTGTATACGTGGGAATCAGACTTGGAATCTTCACGAAATGCAAATTGTAGCACAAAGTCTTTGAGAGATGTTTCTTGGTTGTCAGAAATGAAGAAATCTAAATATTAAGAAGGAAAAATGAAATCAAAAGCGACGAAAAATCAAGATGTTGAAGACTTTTATGATCCAGTGTATAAATAATCCGATTAAAAAGATCTATCATGTCGTTTTCGCCATTAATCTCTGCTTTTATTTTAACAGTATCAGCTTTATTCCGATATTTATGGCTTTCTAATTGGAATCAAATCACATATGTGCATAAAAACAACTTAAAGCTACTCCAACTTAAGTATCCTGGGCGTTATCTAAAGTTTAAATGTCTAAATAAAAGCGGATTTAAATCTCGTAAACTTGTCTCAAATATTTTTTTTTCCATCATATCTAACCAGACTCAATTTTTGTTATCGCAATTCAAGTCCTACCAAAAGCAATATTATTGACCCTCCACCTTGTACTTAAAGTGAAAAGATTTTGTTTATTATTATTCTTATCATATGTTAGTGTAATAAAATTGCTTATCTAATTTTCTGTTATCAAAGATAATTCAATGAACCTCCGAAGATTTAAAAGCTATATTCACGCATTAGAATCGTGTAATTGGCATTCCAATCTTCCATTCTACAAAGACCTCCCCGCATTAGTAAGCTTACGCTATAAACTTATGACTTTACTTTTAAAAATATTCCAGATATTTGTTTCACGAAAATATTTCCTTCTTGATGATAATCTTATCAAGAACAAAACGACTTCCTTCTGTGTACAGCGTTGATCGTCTTCGAGTTGCGCTTCCAAAAAAAAAATACAAAAAAAATGTTTTTACGATTGAATTGTTCGCTCACGTTTTTTTAACAGCTAAAAGAATTTTTGTCGATAAATTCCGATCCGCGTGAGCGCTGTTTATGTCTCATGTTTACGTCGTTTATTGGAATCTTTGATTTGAATGCAAAACTAGCACCTTGATAATGAAAAAGTAAATTGAGCGTTGCTTGGAAATTTGATTTTTTGTCATCAGACTGTTATTCTGTGATTATTCTCTCACTTAGTCGCCACTCCATTCCGGTAGATGCCAATAACATTCTTTACTTTATTCATAACAAAAGACGTCTTCTCGAGAACTATAAGACTGAAATCCGGGTAGTTCTGAGCTGCTTCTTCTCTTTTCTTATTGCGTACAGAAATATTTTGATGATGTTATTATTTTATGCCGGATTGTGCTTGCTCTTTTTTTTTGTGCGATTGAAATTTACTTGTCTCTGATTTTATCCAATGAAAATACCTAATTTGTGACAAAAAAGCATTCGAAAGAGAAATAATAAAACGAAGGAATTTCTGAGTGATGTATTAAGTGTTGACATTTCAGGTGACGATGTCGTTTGTCGTCGTTCTTTCGCTTTGCTTTTATTTCTTCACGCGGATTCTTATATTATTGTCAGAAGCGTAAGCAATAAGATGATGAGTGAGAAGAAGAACCTTCTGGGGCTCAGAGTCCACAATAGTTTTTCATGCATGGGAGCTTGGGATTCGCGGCTGCTTCAGAGTGTGCAGAAGAAGAAGTTGATATTTATAGAAACTTATCTCCTTATTTTTAGATTTTTATGTCATATTCATACACAATAAATGTGGAATTTACCTGCTATAATGTCGGTATTCAGCAGAATTTGTTTTGTCTTTTTAATGTGCGAGATTTTTTTCATATTGTGCCTTTCTTCGTTTATCTTCGGCTTGAAGTCATGAAAGATGTTTTCACTTTGTTAGGTGATTTCGCAAGTCTTGTCGCGAGTTCACTACTTACTTAAAACAAAAAGAAAAAAAAACATGACGATAAGGAGAATTGTTTTTGAGGCACAAGCTGCAAACTTAATTTTCCCATGAACAGTTATTACAAGAAGCTTCCTAAATATTTGCTTTTATTGTTAGACTCGTACGCTCGTCTTATTGCATAAATAGTTCTGGGAAACAATTGTTGTCAAAACATCGTGTGCTTACCATTATACAATTCAGGTGAATTATCATCAATTGCTTACGTTGAAGTTCGTACATGTCTCGTTAGATGTATTGATAACTGTAAGCATTTCTCGTGCCACCTCGTCGTCAGTACTTGTTCATACATATCTGTTGTTACCTTTTTGACAGTCAACACTGATCGAGACGAAAAGAAAAACAAAAAATTATTTCTCACGAAATATCCAAACGCTTCGAAATTCAAAATACATAAAAAGTAAAGTCAACATGAAGACACTTTTCCAATGCTTTTTATCAGTTGTTGGTCGTCACGTGATTATATCCTCTTTGATGTATCGTTTTTTTTTTCATTCATTCTACTCGTTTATCGCCAGAAGCCTTGTGTGAATGTCAAAAAATTATGTTTTCGATTCGATTGAGGGGAAAATTAATTAATGTTTGACTTGACATTATCATTATATTGTCGGTGCTTTTCACAGTGTTGATAACATTTTGTCAGATTTATGTGAGTCGTTTGTGTTTCCAAGAAAGTGAAACTAAAGACATAGATATGAGAACGAGCTTAGAAACATCGATGTCAATTCAATAACCTCATAATAAAAATAATCTGAAGCCCATTTCTCTTCCCACTTAATAATCAATCACTGATAATAACAAAATTTACCTCCACCGAAAGCTTTTGTTCTTGTGTTAGCGCCTTGCGCTTTAAACGATCAAAAGTGTGTCGATTTGTCGGTTTTCATATCAGCAACCACGATGACACTTACGATAAAGTTACATAGTTTATTTTTTATTGCTATCAAAATAAAAATAAAAGCTAATTTCAATTTATGGCATCTTTATATAAACGACGACGACTGATAAGAATGAAAACAACTTCAAGTCATGTACAAGAATGGAAAATTTTAATAAAATTGTAACATTCAAAATGATATTCATAAAGATTCTTTTCAATACTTCAGCCACCAATGCTGTCGTCTCTCATATTGACCTATTACACTATAGTTGTAAAGTTACAATAAATATTGATTTAATAAATTCCGTGTAGGCTTTAGAGATATATCCATGTTCATCTTGTAGATTCAATCGCATTGCGCGTTCGAATGATTTCTTTTTCTTTTTGAAAAAAATATAAAATAAATGAAGGAACGAAGAAATACCAACCTGATGTTTCCAAACAGAAAGTGAGAGAGAGAGAGAGAGACGAATGAATGCATTTCATGATGAAGACAGAATGTTGTTGAAAATAGTTTAAATATATTATATTTTTATTTTACTTCTTTCTTTCGGAAGATCATCAATGGAATGTTGTGTTAAAAGAGTCTTAAACAGTTTTTGATGCGCCACGAAACAATCCTCCGTAAATGCATTTCATGCCTATTTGAGTTTTAAAGGAAAGAAAAGGGATCGAGAGCTATTATCAGCTATTAAGTTATCTTCCAACAAAAATTGCTCAATTTTGAGTGCGCAAAGGCGTTATAATTTAAATCATTTACCATGCGTCTAATTCCATCAATTCTGACCACACAAAAGCTTTTTTTTATTCTTCTGTTGTCTGTTGGGAAGATCTTGCTCCCTTTCTGTCCCTCTCCATTGACTTTAATTGATTTTTATCCGATTCTCTTTTGTTACAGTTTTTAAAGATGATCATTTTCTTTTCTTTTAAAACTAAAGTTAAAAAAGGCAACCTTTAACCAAAAATTAATAAAATAAATATGAAGCACAACGAACGGCGAAACGTGATGAACGATAAAATTTTTGAAATATTACGACGAGAAATTTCCGAGTAATCTTTCTCTCTTCTGGCGTTTTATTTTCATTTTCAAATGAACGACTCAGCGACAAGACAACAACAGAATGTTTTCAAATATATTTTATTAGACAAAGAAATTCTGATTAAAAGAAAGAAAGTGTCATCGGGCGCGATGTGATACTCGGCTGGACTCATTCATATGTGTCATGTCGAAGGCATTTGAGCATTTGATTGAAACATCACGGACTGAAGTTTTTCTTTTCTTTTCTCCGTTTTCATTTCATGAGAAACCCTTTCATGTTGTTATGTTATATGTTTTCATTCGTTCACTCAAAACTCGACAACTTGTTTTGACTTGTGCATACGACTCGACTGTACGTCAATACATTGCTTACTTCTCGGACTTTAAGAAACAATTATTTTGATACATAGTCACTCTCATTATGAAATGAGACGCGGCTCTTGACGCAATCTTGATCTTGAAAAAAAATATTAAGAAAGAATCTTCTTTCCTTCTCTTTTTCTTTTTTTCCCGAATGAAGGAGAAAAAAAATTAATTGAGCTAAATTGAAGTCAAAGATTGAATGCGGCAGCTCTCGATAAAAACAAAAAGAAATGATCGACCTAATCATAATAATGCTTTTGTTATTATTTTTTCTTTGTTTCTTTTTTTCTAATTTACCGACACATCTTTGGAGTTGAAATCGTGCAGAAACATTTGCACAATTTAGCGGAAAACGATGAGGTCAATTGGGTATTATAACTGTTTTTATAAACGATTGGTTGGCTTTTGTTTTTAGCAGCACACTATTGATCAGATGCTTCCAGGCACATTCACAATTGTTCAAGCCGCATAAAGCAAATTCACGGTGATTATGTGTAAAGTAAACGGTCATAATAAATAACTTCTTGTACTTATGATTTCTTACAACACCAACAACTTCTCATTCTTCTTCTTCTTGTAATTTAATAATCAAACACTTTTAGATTTAATCCACGAGATAAATGAAAGATTATGCTTCAGACTCTTATTTCGCTTCTCCTTATTCATGAGATCGTGATTTTTATTAAATTTGAGTTCGATGTTAAAGATCAAGATTTCAATATGAAATGCACATTTTTCAAATTGCTGCTTTTTTTTCTTTTTTTGGAAAGAAAGAAAGAAATGTTTATAAGTTTTGTCACAATACATTCTCTCACAAATATTAAAAATAAATTTGTGTGAAGAAAATATTCATCTCTTAACATAACTTTGACAAATAGTGAACATAAATATTAATGTTGGCATGATTAACAAACGATTCCAAACATGTTGTTATTCGGATATATGATTTTTAATATTATTTTACTCATTCTTCAACAAGCGATCAGAGAGTTTATGTTATTTAGTTTCTTTAAACGTGGCAATATAACAACTGGAAACTGATCATTTATATCACTTTTCATGAGACGGCTCTTCTCTTGTGGGATAATAGCAATCAAATAACCGAAACATATTCCACTGTTCATTCGTTTCATCTCTTTTGATGGCATCGAGAAACGAATGCTTAACAACAAAAGCATTAAATAAAAAGATTTTTGATATTCGAAGTGAATATGAGATGAAAGTCAAAATACGAGATGATGTTGAACTTCGCCTTTAAATATTTATGCATCATGCTTCCTTCAAAGTGATTTTTATTAATAAGGTGAAGAGATCAACAATCGTTTCTTACGAGTTCAGCACAAGCGTGTTGGCTTTAATCGTGATAATTGAATTGTTGCCTAGGTCGAAATCGGCATAAAAATTCAAATGATAATGAAATAAGATTCAATACTAAGACATCATTATCACACCATGAACAGAGATTGTTGTGATAGAGTGAGAGAGAGACAAAGTTGAGAATTTCAAGATTTACAAAAACGCAACAGCTTCCAATCGCATGCTGTGTCGAAGCACGAAATTCTAGTTAAAATAAACGACAGACACTAAACATATCATAAATAAAAATCATAATTATGCTAAACAGATCTAGACAGTCTCGTTCCACCCGTTACGATCAACTTGCCTTATTATACGAGCCCATAAAATAAACATCTTATTAATTAGCATTGAAGAATTTATTGATGTAATCTTTTATCATTAATGGGTCCACCCGAAAGAAGATTCCTTATATACACATTTATTGTGCTCAATAAATAATCTAGAACAATTTTTCAACACACAAATGGAAACGAAGCAATTTAAATTTGTTTTCTTATCATCATTATTGAGATTTTTATATCAAAAGACACAAATTGATCGTACTCTAGAATAGGTTTTTTAGATTAAGGGAACAACACAAATCGTTAAATGCCAGATCGAGATATTTCAGTGGAACGATGAAGACGTGGCAAAATAACTTCTTTACATATATAATTGATTTTCCTTATCTTAATTCACCAGTTCCGCAGGTGTACCATTATAGAACTTAATGATCATCACATATAAGTTATACTGGTTGAGCTTCACCGCATTTGTCTTGACGTGTGTGTTACTTTCGAAGCTTCTAAGAAAGCATTTTACGATCTTTGCAATGACAATGAGCTTCTTGAGAAAACACTTTTAATTTTATTAGTTAAACAGACGATTTGTTAGAGTCGCGTCACATGCGGTGGTTTCGACATCATCGATATTATTGAATGTGTTAATGGCGCTTCCAATTATAAAATATTTATTGAAAAAAAAATTAATAATAATAAAATTAGATAGAGAAAACAATCAGTGTCTCGATCTCACTCACAGTCACTTGAAGAAGGTCACAAATAAGCACATCTCAACAACTCCATAAAGCCGTCTTCGTGTTCAATTGGGTGACTCGAGTTTTACTGCTTTTTTTTTTGTTTGCTGTGTGTGCGGGGGCAAATCGTTCAAATCGTTCAAATTATATAAATTAAACATCATGTCTCGTTTACTTCTCGCGCTAAACAGCGACCGTTTGCGAAACGCAAAAATGAAAAAAAAAAACTTAAAAGATCAGTCAAGAAGAATCTGTTTTGTTACACAACTTATCATCATCAATTTAAATTGGTTAACTCAGGGTATTTTGTTTCAAAGAGGCGCTCATTTGAATAAAATTGGTAGATGATTAACCTGTGTAACACCTACTTCGAAACGCTCATTTTCGATTACATTTTTTCTCCCTTTCAGTTTCTTCTTTCGCTTCGTCAGCATCAGCAGCAGCGGCAGCAACATTCTTATTATTCTCTTCTTCTTTTTCCTCTTTTTTATTATTAATTTTTTTTTTTCGCCAATGATATCTTCATTATGCGCGACCAAAAACCTATCAAATTACGAAACAAAACAATTAATAAATTTGCGATCGTCTCAAGTGAACTCGACAATCGTTTAACTTAATAGCTCAGTCTTTAGGTTAAAATTCCTTGTAAATCTTTGTGTTCCACCTCAATTTGTTAAAGACGTTGCTTTAGGGGTGACTAGACAGTAAATCAAATGGCGATGATACTTCATGCTGTCATGAAATCGAAGGCGACCTAAATCATTTCGGATTACGGTTTATTTTTGGCTAGCGGATACTCTGTTAATGGAGTTGATGGGCAGGTGGATATTGAGAATTATTTAATTAACACGAGACTTCTTTTAATGCCTTCTCGTTTACAGCTGTCACTGTTTTGAACAGTCGTAGGCAAATATCATCTCAATTTATCGCTTTTAAATTAGCAAAACATATTGTGTGCGTGATATTCAATTTATCAGCTCTTCTCAATCAGCACATTGAAATTTTTCACGATTATCATATATATATTTGGTTTTTGTTATTTTCTCAGTTGTGTTTTGTTTGGCTGGCAATAACTATTCGATATCATTTCGGTATTCATCTACCACTTCGCTAAGGCTATTTCAACAAGTCGTAAAAGCTTCTTTTTTGCATAAAAAATTAAGCAACTTATAAAATCTTTCAAAAACGTTTTTTAATATCAATTTCGAAGTCAAAAAAGAGATTCATTCATTCATCGGGACTAATGTTTCTATTTTCATTGCAAATTCTTTTGATTGTTATTGTCAATGGTCACCCCACGTATCGATTTGCCGCGTTTTCGAGAGTGTTAAATTATGATGACTCGAAATTATTCATAATTAGAGATATTGATAAATTAACAGAATGTCGGCGCCAAAAAAAACAACTCAACAAAATATTTACATTTTTTTACCTTCGCTTAAAAGTCAGAAAAGTCTTTTTACGTAAGAAAAGTATAAAAAGATTCTTGTTTTAACACTTATTGAACGTTAAGAACGAACAGAATGCTAGGCAATTGCTTTGTTTAACTTCCTTTTCTTCCCATCCAAAGCGAGAGCTGAAGTTATCGCTTCAACAAGCACTTTTTCTTACTTTAACTATTTGTTCGACACATATTTAAAGGGAAGAGATGCGATGTGATGGTAGAGCTTGAGAAAAAGAAATTAAGAGTTCGATTTGACGTTTGTGTGAAGGAAGAAAAAAAAAAGCTGATAAAAGCCAAACAAAAAGACCTCCGAATGGATTTGTAAACTGTTAACCAAGAAAACGAGTAGAAAACTAAAGGAAGCATTCAAATGCAATGTCAATGAGATGTGATTACACTTCAACCCACTCGAATTCATTCTTCTGTGACGCCATTTATGATCTTACCGGCAATACTTCACATGTCAATATGTATTTTCATTTATTGTGATAGATTGTTTGATTTTTTTTAATATTTCTTTTTTTTTCAAAAGCGCAATGGCGGTATGCAAGAGAGAAAGAAGACGAAAAGAAGACTTCAACGAAGTTGGTCCCGAAGACAAACCAGAAATGCTAAGGGAAAGCATATATTAAAAAAGTACAACTTATAATTAGAAACCATACCAACGCGACCAAAAGCGACGAGATGTTCATTGATCAAACAAGAATACTCAACAATCTGTGTGTGCTTTTTTTTTGAAGTTTAAAAGATGACCACGACGACGACGACGACGTTTGGAATTCTTACCTTAGCAGAGATTGAGAGAAGAAAACATCATCAAAATCTTCAACTAGTTTTCAAAAATTCTTTTTTTTTCTTCTTCTGTTTTATCTCTCTTCATTATTAAAAATTTCAATTTCTTCTGAGTTAGTTAGGGACATCTCATGATGACTACCAGTTAACATAACTCACATATGCTTCAACAAATTCACAATACAATCAAAGCACTGGTCGAACAAAACCATAGCAATGACGATGTGAAATACATCTTGATGACGACAATTGTTGAGATAATACTCAAAGGTGTTCGACATTACAAAAAAACTTTTTTTATGAGGCCAAAAATGAAAAGAAGCGTTTAAAATGCCTCTGTTTGTCTTGTTTCACTCGTTTAGCAGAAGAGAATTTGCCACCACACTTTACGTTTTTTTTGTATTTTATCATGGAGAACAAGAAGCAGAAGCAAACAGCAAGCAAACGTCTGCGGCTCTAGAAATTCCAAGAATTTACCTTTCAATGAGATAATTGGGATCCGGAATGTTTCCCCTAAAAGCCATCCCAAGAAACAATCGAATAATTTACGTGGAAAGTCGCTGGTTTAACTTTTTTTTTCCCATCATTAATCGTCGTCTTCGTCGTCGTCGACATCGTTGTTGTCGATTTCATCGTCATTGGAAGCTGTCAGGTCTTTATGAATTATAATGGTGGTGTTTAGTGTTGAGCTCTCTTTTCAATCTCTTTTCTTTCTTCGATGATGTAGTGAATTGATAATTACCAATAACTCAAGTGTACTCATCTATCGACCGGTCTGTCAATTCACTTCATCGAATGATGTGTTTCCTTTCACAACATCAGACCAGCACAATAATAACAGAATCAACATTGATGATATTCTTTTTTCTTTATATTTCATTTAATTTTATTTTATTTCTTCTTTTGTGTTTCTTGCTTTGGTGCAGAAGCCTCAAGACTGGTTCGCGTGCTTACATCTGTGTGGTTTGTGTTTCTTTCATGAATTGATGATTTGCCAGCAACTCAGCACTTTTTGCGAGATGAGACGTTTACATCTTTTATTTTTGTTATTAAAACAATAATAAATTGATTAATGTTATTTTAATGGCTTCTGGACGTGTTTAATATGACAATAAAAGCTTGTAGCTCCGCGCCCCAACTAGTTATGCCGTCAGTTTAAGGACAATGATTAAGTTTTATTAAAGTGCTGCTGTTCTAAAATGTTAATAAACAAGTCTGTAACGAGTTGCGGTGAGAGACATCATAACAGCTAAACAAATCTTAGCTAACACTGAAGCTTCATTTCGTAGTTAATAAAATATTTTCCTGCTGATGCTGCTGTTGCGTTTGTTGACGATGTTTGAAGCCACATTTTTCTGAAAATCGCAAATAAAGTCGTAAAATTTAATCGTTTCTCATTGCTTATAAGCAATAAAGCTCAACTTACATGTTGTTACAACTCAATGGCATCTCTCATTTCTTTATTTTTCCGCCGTCTATCGAGACAAAGTCGCCTTTCTAAGAGTCTCGAGTTTCCTTTCGACACTAGCGGCAGCACATTTTTGAAATTCAACACCTTTTTATTGTTCAACGATGATTTCTTTATGAATTTATTCACCCATAAAACCGTAAGTGACGAATCATTCGACACTGTCAACTAAGATTTATATCTTAACACTTCCTATTTCTCCTTCCAATTTTGACAATGATTCATTCTGATTATGTAACAACATTCTCTTGCCCTTTTCTCAAACAATTTCATCAACATTTTAATCAGAAATGACTTTTAAAATTAAATGAAATTTTTCTTCTTTGCTGCCCTTAATTTTCTTGATTTTTAAATCACATTATGACGTGAAAGTAACAAGAAGTTAACTTCTCAAAGCGAAATGAACTCGCACGTTTATGTTGCTTCTCTTCCCCCCTTGATGATAATCTCCAAAGAACAAATTGATGGCAGCACAGCGTCTTGTAGTTTATGTTTATGCAAAATAACAATCCGGTAGTTTCTTTTATGATTTCACTTTATTGCTTGTAAAAGAAATGTGGAAGAAGCAAACCTTACGATGCATGACTAAAGTGAAACGAGCTTAACTGGGTGAAAATTGATTTTTTTTAAATCTACTGACATTTCATTCCAAAGCCGCTTTGGCAGACCTTTTCACGAAAAGTTTACGAAATATTTTTCCACAATAAAAGTCAAATCAATTACAGCTTGAAAGGAAATTGAATATAAATTGGGGAAGAAATAAACGACGCTGTAAAGGGCGAAAAAAAAGAATGATGAGCGATAAACAGGAAATTAAAAGTGAATTCCATTCGTCGATGATGATGAAAAATATGAAAATTTCACGGTAAATGAATTGAGAGAGAAATTTCTCACTTAATAAGGAAATTTAATTGAAAAATTCTTTTTCATTATTCAGTCATATTACGTGATCACACTGGGAAGATTTATTTATCATGATATCTTGTGAAAAATATCTCATCGCTTTCACATGTCTTCTTGTTTTCAGGTCACATCCTGAAAAACATATTTTTGTCTGCATCGAAGCTTTCCTTTCCACCAACCACAATGGAAAAGTTTTGAACTTCCGTTTATTTTTCTTGATTCACGAGTTGCATCATCATATCTACATATAAATGAACATACACGTATGAAGATGTTTGATCTTACCAGCACCTACATTCTGCTACTTACAAAATTCAATAACAGCTTATACCTTCATCTTTCTGGCGCCTCTTTTATTGAAATATTACTCACTCACGGATTGCGTGTTTTACCATTAAAAAAATAAGACTCTCGGCATTGTATAAAAACAGAGAGAAGAAAAACAACGCGATTTACATACCGCGAGAACAACGTTCATGCTTATAACACCTTCGAAAAAGGGTTGAGGGCATGAAAGCAAGAAAAAAAGTTAATCAAACAAATTGGAAGCAAGCAATCTCAACCACAAAGAACGTGCCATAGTTTTTCAATTTAATTTCAATCATTTGTAATTTCTTTCTTTTATCTTTCGTATTTATTTCATACTTGAGAATTCAATTCATAGACGTAAACATATAAAATAAATGTATCAACATAAATTTAAACAAAATCAAGCACAAAACATTCATAAAGAATTCTTAATACAAAACGAAACTTTCCTTTCAATCGTTTAATTTTTTTTTTCTTTCTTTTTTTGTTTCGTGCAAATCTGGCGAATCTTTAAACCAATCTGTTTCGAATGTTTTCACATAAATTATACTTTTATTTTGCATTCATTCCATTTCATTTCATTAATGATATTCAACACAGCGTCCGTCGAAAATCGTGTGAAAATTTGATGGCGTTCTTCTTTGCTTAAATACTTCAAACTACTCAGAGCGATGAAATTTATTTTGTGAAGACTTATCAGTGATTTATGTATCTTTGATGATGCTTAAAATTTGAGAAAACTTTTATCTTTCATACATTTTAAGAAAGCTGAACTTATTTAGATACATCATTAGCAATCAACCCCATTAACCAAAACTCATTGGAAATTGATTCTGTTAAATAAATTAGTTTGTCTGTTGTGTTCATCTTTACATCATCAACACAACCATTCACAAAGAATTGAGTAAGTTTTTAAATTAACTAAACGGGATGAAACAAACTAAAAAAAAGTTATCAGAACACAAAAAACCGACAAGAAAACTCCAAAAAAAATTTATTGCTTCCCATCACTTGCTTTTATCTTTTATTTCTTGTATTTCATTGTGAAGCTTGAAAAAGGGAATCAAGTAACAGACAAGATCCACAATACAGTGAGTTCCATCCTTTTTGCCATGGCATATGACGATAATGATCGCTTTGTATGTTATTCATATCCAAAAAAATATTTTTAAATGTTTCTTTTACGATACGAATAATGTAAAATGTGGCATAAAATAGCATCAAGAATCACATTATAATTTGCGCTTTTCCCTTTCCATCTCCCTCGCTTGCTCACATCATCATATCACGCAAATTAAATGCCTATGTCTACCCATAATTTAAAAGAAGGGGAGGGCTGAATTGAACAAGCGTTTCAAATAATAATAAAAAGTGGAATGAAGCTATTTAGTATTAATTGGTGTTGTTCTTTTTCTTTCTTTTGCTTCACTCACTCTCTTGTTGCATTTCCAATTTTATTAGCTTTGCCTTTTTTTAAATTTAATGCGACGTACACTATTAAAGGTTTCTTAAATGTAAGCAATAAAAATTATGAAATATTAAACTAGGGGATTGTTGTGATGTGCTGCTGCTGCTTCATCTGGAGGTGTCTTGTCCCAAAACCTTCAATCATATGCTACACGCAATGTAATCATAATAAAAATATTCCATAAATTACTTAATCTTTCTGAGAAGAAACGAAGATTGAGTCATGAAGTGTACATAGTAAGTGAGTTCGGTATTAATTGCATTTACAACGTGATAATCGATGATAAAAGCTTAAACTTAAACGATCAATTCCAAAAAGCTGAAAAACCCGTTCATGAGCTGTTCAATAAAAATAGTGCAATAAAAAAATGATTCAAGTGATTGTAAAAACATCTCCGGAAATTCTTTAAAGTGCTGAGTTTAAGTTAGTAATTATGGAATTGAAGGCGAATATCAATATGTTAATTGAGTTATTAGTTCTGGTTTTAAGACAATGCCTTAAGGGAGGGGGAAGAGATAAATGAAATAAAGCAATTTAACGATTTGGGCGTTAAAACAATCACACCGAAATGAGACACAAAAGTGACTGAAGCTTTAAAATGCAAATGAAAATCGTGTTTTAAACGAACAGAGGAAAAAAAATATAAGCAAATGAACACATTACTGAGAGATTTAAAGCAAATGTTTGGCTTTGTACGATTCGTTCTTGAGCGGAATCTGTTAAAAAGCATGTAATTTTATTCTTTGTTGTACAAAACAATTCACTACATTACTAAATGATTGTGATCACTCGACATGAGAAGAAAAAAATATAAAAAAAATCTCCAGTCTCAAAGTCATACCGTGTTGTTGTGTTTAAGCGAAAGCAATGCATCGAAGGCGAAAGAGAAAAAAAAAATCGTTAATAAATTCTCAATTTGTTCGACTTGTAGTTTCTTATTGTTAATGATACTACAGCCATGGCGAATAATTTGTATAATTTGTTAATGTGAGTTTCTGAACGATGTGCAAGCGCACGAGAGGGAAACAGACGAGATGCGCTTTGATGCATACAAAGCGAAGACATTCGCCAATTGGAAATGAAATATGAAATATGAAGAAGTAATATCTCTAAACGTGAACATACATTTTATGTTATATTGAATATTATCTCGCGAAAGCATTTAGCATAACAACAGCTTTTATCCTTTCCTGAGAACAACGCGGCAAAATATTTCAACCAAAAAAATCTGCAATAATTCTTCGATTCAGATCAGCGTTTCGTTTTCGTGTGTGAAGTCTCGCACAAATCATAATTTATTTATGTCTCAAATCGACATTAATAAAAAGCAATAATAATATTTTGTAAAGCTCTTAATATCATTTCTATAACAACTTTGAGAAGATATTTATGGATAATTTTTCTCTTTTGCAACAACTCGGGGAGTGCATCTTTGAAATGGAACATGCAGCATGTTCAACAACATTTATTTACTGAACATTTCAGCAAGTAAATAAAATTCAATTTGATGGAGAATGTTGATGGAGTGAGTAAAGGCAAAACCCGATGAAATGATTGATAAATTCTTAACAAATCATCATTCATCATTCGTTGGTAATTTGCGAGCTGTGCTGATTACTCTCTCGCTTTCTTTGTAAGATAAACATGATAAGTGATCTTAAATCTTAATGGAAACGGTTTTCTCCTTCTCTCTTTTAAAAGCAAACCCCATTTGCTGATGCCCTCCCATTGTCGAGACCGTAATAACATTTATTTTGGGATATATTATGCTTAATGACATATATTTAATTACTTGTTTATTTATTGTTCGGTATGTTATTTTATTATTATTGTTTGAAGATGTGTTGTTGGCTTCGGGACAAGTCAGTGGACAATGAACGTCTGAGGGGAGGCATTGCCAATACTCCCAACACATCATTTAAGTGCTTTTTGAAAGTTTTTTTTATTCATTCATCTTTCTCTTTCTTTTTTTTATGAAGTCGAAAGGCGCACTTTGCAAGCTCATAAAAAATATGATACGATTCTGTCATGTGCAGTCTTGGAAGATTATTGCCCATCTCCCCCTCACCATCTTTTAATTATCATATAAAGGACATTTATGAACATGTTTTGTCGGTCTGGTGCGCAACATTCTTTTCTTCTTTTGTTAAAGCTTAAGAAAGCTGTCAAGATTCGTTGACGTTTATAGCCTTCGAAATAGTTTATTGCTTGTTGTGCGTCGTCGTCTTTTATGTTGTTCAACAAATATATTATTGAGAGATGGAAGAAAACTCATAAAACTCCAAATGATGATGTTATTTTATCGTTTGGTGTTCTTATTTTCTTTTTTTTTCGGAAATTTCAAATTCATCGTGTTGCCGAAACTGCACCATGAAGAAACTCTCAATGGACTCGATGAAAAGGAGAAATGCCGAAAAAAATAACTCATTGTAATAAAAATTTATCACGTTTGTCTTGTTCCACAAGAAATTTGGGAAAGATCGTCGTTCTTAATATTTCGTTCATCCACTTACTTACTCAAGGCATCAAAAGTGCAGCGTAATTTTATTAAGCAAGTTTCATTTATCACAATCTAATTATTTATTATTAATACACGAAATGGCAGCCTTTTAGCTTGTTTAAATTTATTTATTCATTATTAAAAGGCATAAATTGGCTTTGGTGCGAGATGGTTGATGGAGAAGAGTAAATTATATGTATGGCGAAACGTTGGCAAGGAAATTTAATATGTTGCAGAACACAAAATATAAAATGCAATGTTCTGACTTCACAAAATCAGATGGAAATATGTAATAATAAAGAAGAAGGTGAATTCCCATAAGATGCATGAAATAAAAGTATTAAAAGTGAAGAAAGAGTTCGTGATTTTTTCATTTAGCGCATATTTCAGTCGTTTTTAAACTTCGTCTCTCCTTTTCTCTCATCCATCCAGAAATTGGATTGGATTCCGCCGGTTTGTACACGCGCGTGTTTGGCAGTAACGTCACGCAGTCACTATTACTCAAATTCTTAATTGTATTTTCTTTGTAAATCAAAAAAATGATTTCATCTGATATTCTTCCATTTAGTCGGCAAACTGAAATGGATATTTAATTATAAGAAGTGCAATTCGGTTTCTTCTTCATTTTGATGCAGCGCGCGGCTTTATGAGATGAGAGAAGGATTAAAAAGTGAAATAAGAAATGAAAGATTGGTCGGACGTGTTTCAATTTTTTTAACGATTTTCCCTTTTGCGGAATATTTATGAATTTATTATAATAAATATTTATAAGAGAAGTTAGTAGTGCATCACGTCACGTATCATTTGTTGATTAAATGAAGTCTAAAGTTGATATCTGGTAATTAATGACAAAACTAAATCCACAGCAACTCGTTTTCTTTAATTATGAATCAACCTCCAACATATTTTAGCTTTAAATGGCTGTTTAGCTGTCTCAACTACTTTTATCCTATCATAGCAGTTTGTAATTTATGAAATGATGGAAAAATCTTCTTTTTCTTGCTTTAAATAAATCCAAAGCTATTAACTACTGGAACTTTATGCTTTCTCACTGTCGTAATTTACTGAAATTTAAATGATCAAAAATTTAATCAGAAAACCAAATGACATGCTGAGATTTTTTATTATTTTTGATGACAATTGAGAGTGGAAAAACTTCACATAACTTTTAAATTGTCCCTTTTACACACAAGAAGCTTCATTTATGATTTCAGAGTCTCACAAGGAATAAAAATGTCTTGCAAATAAACAATTCATCGCCCCTTTCTAAACATTTTTAATGCACCCACAGGAACAATTTCAGGAATTTTTCCTTCTTCTTCGTTAAATTTTCATGCAACGGTGAATCACTAAAGAAGCATAAGAAAACAGTTTTCCTTTTTATTCGTTAAACTCACGAAGATTTTTATTGAAAAAAAGGGATCTTTAATAATTCTGAGGACGACGAGAAGGCATCGTTCCCATCCGAGTCCAACTCCATTCATTATCCCAACTGTCAACATCGTATCGATTTCTATTTCGCCAGTGTGATTCACGATGGAAGAAAGGAGAATAATGTCTTCGAGGTGGTCGTGAAATGAAACTTCTTTCAGGTCTTCTTTCGTGATAATCATTCTGCCTTCGCCAAGGTTCGGGATAATTCCAAGAACTGTGCCGGTTTCTCTCTCGAATTCTACTACGATTGCTTTGCCTTTCATCATCCTCATTCGCATATAAATCAATATCCCTAATAATTCTCTGAAGTTCAACATTAGATTCATGATTATTGACAGCATTTACGTAATTCCGTCGTTCAATTTCATGTCCTCGTGCTTCGCAGAAACTTTTCAGAGCATCTGATGGCGACACATTGTTGCACAAGACCATGTAGGAACAGACAAAATATCCTGTTTTGGAATGGAAAAACAAAAATAAGTTTCTTAAAATTTCATTTCTTCTTTAAATTCACCCGTTCGATTCAATCCATGTGTGCAATGAACTCCCACAAGCTTTTCTGTAAACAGAATAAAATATTGATTTATGTGACATGAAAACAGTTATTTAGACACTTTAACTGTCTGTCGTCTCTTACCCGGACTTTTCATTAGAAACTTTTTAACAGTGGCACAAAAATCAACAAGATTCGATTGTGAGGGCACAACATGACCTGAAAAGCATTCAAAACTCATCAAATTAATTGTAATCGGATTATTTTTCAATGTTATTGAAGTAGTGAAGTTTTTAGAACCGATAAAAAGGAAGGAAGGAAGTTTTGTTTTTCTTTTGAACGTAAACAATTTGAAGCCGATTAAACATGATTTCTCAATTAATCAATTCAACTTAATTTCTCTTGTGTTGACGGAAAACAGACAAAAAAGACTTTTCAGTAACAAATGTTTTGTCATTTGTCATTCGATCAAACATCAAAGCTTTGTGACTTCATGAATGTCCCTGTCTGATTGTCTGCCTGCATGCGTGAATATTTATTGTAAAAGAACTTCAATAGTAGAGAAAAATATGAGAAAAAGAACGATTGACATGTGTTTAAGATTGACAGCTTTATCGCTTTTGCACTTCCCCATAGTATATTGATTATTGTCATACTTTTGAGTGGTTCTTTTATCGTCACTTTAATAATAGATAGCTAACGATGACAACTGTTAACTTAATGTTGATAATTGAGATATAAAGCTACCGAGAGAAGCCGACATACCTTGCGTTTTAATCCTCTTATATTCGATATTATATCGCCTCCAATCATTAGGATCGTAATATTTTGAGCTTGATTTTGTGTTTGTAAGATTGATGACCAGACCAAGATTATTCAAACTATTTGCAACTTCGTCCGTTGTGTGTCTGAAAATGTAGATGTTTAAAGATTTTTAACTTAATTCTTCTTTCCTTCCCAATTGCCATAACGAAATGTGAAACATCTTTCTTACCTCTCGAGTCTTGGAAGGTTTTCAAAAACATCCTGTAAAGAAACAAAGGAGAAAAGGGGAAACTGTATGAATACATCAAGTCATTATGTGCATTGTTATCGACTATGAAAAGCTTTCTCTCACTTTTCTATTCACTTCCGCTTGTTATTCAAATGAATTCTTTTTCTATTCTCAAGATTTAGCGTGAAATTTATCGTGCTATGCTATGTTTAGAATAGAGAGAGATGCTTTCATTGCACAATATTAAAAGGAATGCAAGAATTCTTTTGTTGTTGTCTTCTTCCAATGCGGTAATTTATAGACGTAAGGTAACGTCAATGAAACGTTTACAAACCCACTTTTGGGGCTTTTTTTCTTTCTTTCAAATCGAATCTTTCTCAATTGGCAACATCAGTTTTGCTTCTATTTGTTCAATTCAATCATTTCTTTCATCTTCGTCATCGTCGTTCGTTCTTTCGAAAGAAACGTTCAAGTTAAAGAACCAACCACACATTTAAATTGAAGATATACACGACATCGATTCACGACAAACAGTTTACCTCTTGGAAATGAAACTAACTTAAAAACCGCACAATGACGAAGGGGGGAGGGAGGGAAGGGAAAGAGAGATGGAAAGTGAATAAGATACAAAAAAAAAAACACATTCGAAGAAGAAATTTATTGTCATCTTTCTACACTTCTTATTTTCTTCTCTATTTTTTCTATAACCAGCAGGAAATAAATCATCAAATTTGTGTGTTTTGTCTATGAATAGGTAACAAGCAAAAAAGAAAAAAGAAAACCATAAATGCACTGAAGCAACAGCAAGAAAAAGAACCGAACAGAAGAGAACTGAGTAAATAAAAGGAATTCTTTGCAGATTTGCACCTTTTAGCTTTTATCTCAACTTTGAATGTCGAAAATGAAATGGTTTCACTTTAATAAGGTCAGTTCCTACAACATCATCAATAGCACCAGTCCGAAGACAAACAAAAGTTCTTTTCAACGTTCCTTTCAGACGACGGGTGAGGTTTATTTTATTTAGTTTTTGTTACAAGCTTGTAAGTGAGTGAGTGAAGGTACATGCATAGGACACATTTTTCAACTAACTATCTCTCTTCATCTCCTTTTTTATAATGAAGTTAGAGGATGAAAGGCATTTTAATTAACTAAAACATGCTGTTGTTGTTGTTGTTTCATAATAATGATTAAAAAAATATAATATTTCTGTGTGTTCTAAATTTAAAATAACAAATGAACAATCCATTGAGTGAGATCGTAAATGATAAAGAAAAGAAGCATAATTCATTACGATTAAAAACCTTTTCAAATCAATAAATTAGGTAGATAGATTCTAAACGCAAGTTATATTTCTCTCGAGTTGTGTCTGAAGATTTTTATTTTATTTTCTTTCTTATTTCATTCCAATCGCTTTGTTTCGATGGAGTTTCGAGACACTACTATTAAGTAAAAATTAAAAAAAGCAAAAATATTTCTCAAGAAGTAATAGCCGAATATCAATCTAAAACATTGCATTTATTTCTTTTAATTAAAAAGGCAAACACCTTAAGTGATGAATATTTGTTTGCGCTTCGGTATTTCGCAAAGCGCGAAATTAAACAAAATTCGCACGAATTCAATCGAGAGATTCCTTAAATAAATTAATTGAAAGATATAAAGCGCTTGATAGTGTGAATTGTATCATGTTCAACAGCAAATAAAAAAACTCTTTTTATGTTGTTTCTTACAATTTGCCTTTTTTTTACCGCGAACGCAACTAATTCAAGTGTAAATTTCATTTCTCGCGCTTCGGCAATGGCAATAACACAACATAAAAACAATAAATAAAATGCGATTTCTTTCAGTTTTGTGGGGCATCCCGAAGCATCTTCAAATCAACGAAGGGCGTATGTTTGTGCATTTCATTTTTCTTAAAACACAAAAATATATATCAGCGATTCGAATGCGGTTTTTTATTAGTTTTTCGCCTTTTCTTACTGCCTTTGGGTGCGCTTCTATCGCCCCAAAAAAAGAGAGATAAAAATATAAAAACCAGCATAAATCGAGCCTCGAAGACAACACACATTCGTTAACAGATTATAGTTATTTAAAATCGAAAATATCAAAAGATTCTTTATATGTGTCTTAACGAAACTGATTCAGTTTTTTATTATTATTTTTCATTTGTAAAAAAGCATTCAAAATAAACGAGTGAATATCTGGAGATGATAATTTGACGCTGTTCAACTTGGACATTATTATGTTTTTCAATTTCAAATGACAAATTTGTTGAGGTCATAAATCCTTACATTTAAATGTTACATGCTTTTTTAATTCTTTCTTTCATCTACACAAGAAAAAAAACGATGGTCTTTGTTACGGTTTGTTAATACCGTTTAGAGGAAACTTCTTGAGACAATAAAATATTGTGTCAACTTAATCGACTATTTAAAAAAAATATATTCGATTTTGAATAGAGAAACGATTTAGACGATCTTTCCTTGAATCTTTCTACAAACAAAATTAAGAAATAGCCGCTGATCAACATCTCATGTGATTTTAAAGATATGGTTTAATGCCCGAAAGCCATCTCAATAGGATTATGTCACTAAAAATGTCATAGAAGATTAGAAACGATTTTGCCAAATGTTTGGATCGAGGACAGATGAGATATTAATAATATTTCTTATAATTAAAAATATAACTTATGTGTGTGTGTGACAAAATCTTTGATCATCGATAATAAATGCCAATAAGAAGCAGAAGATTTTCGATTTCTATCAAAATTGATGTTTTGGAATGTTTACAAAATATTCAGAAAAAGTTCACGCGAGAATGAAAATTAAAATAATGTAAAGAAGTTTTTTTGTTGCTGATTTAAGAGTTGAGAGACGTGAGAATGATAAAAAATTACCATTTATTAAAGATAAATAATTGATATCATGTCATTAGTAAAGTAATGGAATTAAAGGTGCGACAATTATTTAATAATGTTGAGTTCCATGAAGCAATTCGACCTCAATGTGATCTCTTATTGTGCAGTCACGTTTTTCTTCTTTCTTCAATAAATTAAATCTAAACTATCAAATATAAAATGCAAAGCTATGCTCATGGTCTCTTGTTATTTATATTTTCGAAGATTAACAAGCACCAATGGGAAGGAAACTTACCTTACGCAAAGGAACTTTAAATGCAACAAAACTTGAATTAGCTACGACATCGCCAATTGCTTTATAATCAAGCCATCTGTCAGGAAGCTTTCTCATTGTATAAATAATTTATAAATAAATTAAAATATGTGATGAATCTTCATTTAAAGATCGTCGTTAAAGTAGAATCTTGATCACGTTAAAATATTATGACGTGGGAACAAACAAAAACTTTACTGCGTTCTGAAACTATCTTCAGATTTTATATCACTTTTATAATTTATGAACAAGAACTTTAAATATGTTTAAAACACATTAAATGATGTAGATATTTAAAAACTAAAATTTTCTAATTGGTTAAAAGACAACAAGAGCAACCTTTGAGTAAATTTCTTTAGGTTGAATGGAATCGTTCGGACTAATTTTTGAACATATTTTATACGTTAATTTTTCTGAATGTTTTTGATTTATTTTTTTTCATTTATTGCATCAACGAATCAAACATATGTAAATTTATTAAAATCAAGAATGAAATGATACTCATTTGATTATTTTCAGACATCTAGTGATGTAGCAGAACTCATAAAAGAAATTTGACATATTTTCGATGTCAGACATTCGACTCCTTCTTGTAACAACACCAACAATGTTTAAAACATTGAAACATTAAGAAAAATTTGAGACGTCATTTACTTTCGTTGTGGCACAAGAATTTAAGATTTCCAAAATGAAAAGTCCAGTCATTCTTTTGTGTATTTTAGTAGTTTCTATAAACTTAGTATCATCAAGAGTAGTAGAACTGGATGAAAACAATTGGGAGGAATTATTAGAAGGCGAATGGATGGTTGAATTGTAAGTTTTAACACATTTCTCCGGTACTCAAACTAGTAATAAGGTTATGAGTCATAAAACTGGATTTTTAAGGAAATTTCATCGAATTTTCTTATTTGAAGTTTGATTTTCACAGAAAGTAAAAGATGCTTTCAATATTATGACCGCAATTTCATTCATGCACTCATCGATTTTAAATTAATAATTGATGAACAAAAGCAAACATCAGCAACTATTTCCAAATGTTTTGTTTTTGTTTCTATTCTAGTTTTGCCCCATGGTGTCCAGCTTGCAAGAATCTCGAAGATATTTGGAACGACTTCGGTTCATGGAGTGATGACTTATCAATTAATGTTGCAAAAGTTGATGTTGTGTAAGTTAATATAATTAAATATTTACTCAACGAGCTCGTGATGGTGATGTTTATATAAATTACAGTGATAATCCTGGTTTGTCTGGTCGTTTCTTTGTCACCGCCTTGCCTACAATCTTTCATGTCACTGAAGGGAAATTCCGTCGTTACACCGGCTCGCGTGACATGAACTCATTCATGACTTTTGTTGAGGAAAAGAAATGGAAAACACTTGAACCTATCGAGAGCTGGAAGCGACCTGATTCCATTCCAATGAGCATTCTCTCATGGTTCTTCAAACTATCACATTTCCTGAAAGTAATATTAAATGGAAATATTTTACTTTTAAATTGTGATCATAAATAAATCATTTGTTTGCAGGAATTGAATGCCATGTTGTCGAAGGAATATGGATTACCAACATGGGTTTGCTATGGAATTTTTGCTTTCATTACAATCATCCTTGGAGCTGTTGTTGGTCTTATACTTGTCTGCATTATTGATTTCATTTGGCCGCAAAAACCAATGAACCGTCAAAGCTTCTCAGAAACTCAAGAGAAGGAGAAACTCATAAGAAGATCTAATGAAGCTATAAATGAAGATATCGTTGATGACACTGGACCTGATGACGATACTTCAGATGCCGAAAAATACTCTGGAAGCGATGATGAAGAAGAGGAGGAAGAGGTCAATGAACCATCACCAAAGGGTAGTCCCGATGTTCGTAAACGCCGCACAACAAGAAAAGCTGATTAAACTTGAAAGTAAACAAGTTCATCATGTGGTAGCCGATCAATGTTTCAATTTATTCATCGGTTAAGCAGAAGCAACAAAGATCTTTTTTCCAGAAGCTTCTCTTCATGAAGCTCATCTTTTCGAGCCTTTCTCTATTTTTTTAAAGATATTTTTGCGCAACACAAATATTCCTTTGTTCTTGTACGTTAAATAAGTTTAAAACTGAAGCTCTGTTGAACAATTTCTTTACAACTAATAAATTACTTATAATAATTAAATATTATATTGAAAATGCTTTTAAAAAATGGAATGACGAGTAGCGTTGGCTTATGAAGTTGCTTAACAGCGACACTTTTGGTTAGTAATTTAAAGACATTTTTATGAATACCTATTTAAACATTTTTTGAATTTAGAAATTAAGAAGATTCAAAATAAATTTGTTGAATAAAACTTTTCTCTTTTTGTTTTCCAATTTAAAAAGATTGTTTAATGAGAGCAATATCAACTTCTTATAAACAAAATCCTTCAACTTCATCCAATCATAATTGTGTTAATAAAATGACTTTGAATATGAAAGAACAAAGCAGCGATAATGTAATTTTTTTAATTTTTTTCGACGCCGTAAAGTCTGAAATTGAAAATTAATTTAAAACAAATATTTTTGGTTTCATCAACAAGACTATAAAAATTTATTGGAGCGAACTATTTACTTAGTTTAACTTTACATCCGGAACGATTTCCAAAAGAAAAATAAAATATTTAACAAATATTTCCAATGACAAATTGTGAGAATTGAAATATTTAATTGTTTATGATTAAAATAGTTTGATATTCTATTAGAACTACGTAATTATAAATGTGGCACCATGAAGGTAACATGACAAATATCACAGTAATCATTTTTTATATTTAACCGATCACACTTTCATGTGATGCACATTAAGGTTCAAATGAAAAGTTTAATAAATAATTCTCAGCTGAAAAGGTCAGCATGATTTAAGATGCTCGTTTAGGTCGTCACTCCATAGTATACATATTTGCGACAAAAATCGGTCGCTTGGTCTTCGTTTGAACAGCACATGGCGAACACATCACCGGTTTTACTTTCCATGCTTTTCTCGCACCTCTGGCACATCTCGTTCAAATTTACGTCTTGATTACACATTTCGATTCGACTATCTTCTGCCGAAGTGTCGTAAGCTTTCTGGAATCCTATGGATTGAAGTTTGTTGGACTTATGTGTTGAAGGTCGACACGTAACTGAGTTTGATATCAGCAGTAATAAGATTGACGAGACGATCACAAAGCGTCTGCGTGCCTGTAAGCATAAATTAATAAAAAAAAACGAATTATTTTGTGTCTTAACGAATTTCATCAGCCAATTTTAAATTAAAGACTGTTTGTTCATCATCGTATCGAAGTTCACGCTAAGCTTTTAATTTTTTCAGAACTTGCTCCTTTTTTTCAGTTTCAGTAAATAAATAAATATTTTCAAACAAAGTGTAAAGTGTCTACTCGTTTTCGTTATCAATAAAGTGATCATGCTGCGAATCGATGGTTCGTGAAATGGCAAAGTCTGTTCAATTGCTTACGAGATAAGCGAACCATTTTTTCTTTCAACATCATAATCGTTTTCACACCCATTTCGTGCCAAAAGTTGATCATGAAGGCAGTCACGTTTAAGTCGAGACCGATCATGATAAGAAGGATTAAAATTAAAAAGCTTTGGAATCATGTGCATTTCACTTGGAATGTTGTGATAAGGCGGAAATTATTTCAATTAATTAAAACTTGATAGCTAATTGATCGTGAACTTTAAATTGTGTGATTTTTCATAACGAATTTTTCGACTACTCATTCATTAATCCAACAATTCATTCAATTGTATGAACATGAGAGATAGAATATCAGCTCGAGCATTAATTTTGTAATCTATAGACATTTTCCACTTAATTATTTCGACAATTTTGGCTCATTAACACGCGTCTGATCTTGAATGGGATGTTTTGTCTGAGAGATAATCATTATGGGTAATTACTTCGTGTGTACACATTACTTATAATTGCAAGGATATTTTTAAAAATAGCATTTGAGATGAATCATCAATAAATAAATCAAGTGTGTGAATGCTTTAGCTGAAGTTGATGTTTTTATTTACTCCTACAATTGTTGCGACCTTTACGAAGAAATTATGTCAAAACTCATCAACAAAACCATTAAAATTATCGGAATTGCCTCGAGTCGCCGTTAATGTGATTTTTTTTTGTGTTTAAACTTAGGAAAGCAAGTTACGAAAATGTTGTTCTTATTAAGGATGATAACGAAATCTTGTCTTTCCTGGGTCTTTGGCATTCAGTGTTTTTAATTTTCAAGTAAGCAGTAAACAAGCATTTCAATCAATTTAAATTAAAAACAAAAAAATCTCAAGCTTAAACACAGCAATAAAGCAATTCCTAGGTTCACCTACTTAAGAATTATTTTTAACCTCAGATAAGGAAGTAAACAGACCCCCAAAAGCGATAATTACTTCTTATTTTTCTTCTTCTAAAATTATCAAAAGTATGTACTTGTCACTTGAAAAGTTATTTTGATTGAGCACTGATAGAGAAATTTAAATATGCCGCGTGATCTCCTCAAATGTATGTCATTCGATGTTACGAAACATAACTCTTGTTAGTATTTTTATTATTACAATTTTAAACTCTTACCATATATTGCATAACACTTGACATGATTAATTTCTTTTATTTTTATTCCTATTGATATTAATTTCTGAATAATTTAACTAATTCTTTATTAGCATAAATTTCTTTTAAATTTTGTTGATGTTTTTAATTTAAACTCCTTTTTTAATTTATTATTTAGAGAAACCTTCTCAAATGATTTTTAAACATTGACTGATGCTCGCTTCACGAAGAAGTGAAATTTATAAAGAAAGGAATAATTCTCTCATGAGTTGAAAAGATTTCGTGTTATCTGCCATCCGAACTTAATTGATTAGAGCTCGTTTTGACTCGTTTCTCGAAAGCTTTCGAATATAAAGTGAAACAAAATATTCCTATAGGAATATCTCCTTTAAAGTACAAATTTATTCTTGATGCCCCCTGACAACAAAACTTCGGAACGTTATAATCGAAGCTATGAGCTCACACAGCTGTCGGGAATATAAAATTTCAAACCCACAGCAAACATACAATCTTGGAAATAAGATTAAAAATCTAATAAAAAAATATGAAATTACGAATGTCAAATCAATGTTATTAAGCAAAAACGGCCTGAGTTCCAACCTCCATTTTTTCACTGATAAAGTTATCATCAAGGTTACTGTTGCATCTAGAATTTTCGTTTCTTTTCAAAGTAATCGTACAGTACACCATCGTAAATTTTATGAGGGTTTAAATTTTTATAATTCCACTATATGAGCTCATAGCTCCAATTACAACGTTTCGGAGTTTTTGTTGTCAGGGGGCATCAAGAATAAATTTGTATATGAAAAGAAATCTTCCTATGTGAATAATTTGTATCATTTTATGTTCGAAAGCTTTCAGAAACGAATCAGAACGAGCTCTAATCAGTTGGATTTGAATACCTTTAATTTATGAAAAAGGTAGCAAATCAATAAAAAAATATGAAGTCATGAATGTCCAATTTATGTTACTAAGCAAAAACGGTCTGAGTTCCAACCTCCATTTTTTCCACTGATAAAGTTATCATCAAGGTTATCGTTGTATCATTGTAGGTATTTGCGTTTCTCTTCAAAGAAGTAAATATATTTACAGTACACTATCAAAAAATTTATTGCGTCTGGGTAGCGCAACAATGTAACAACAAGAATGGTATGATAAGTTAGTTGAATTTTAAGTTTCTTCACGTATCTAGTTCATTTTTGAAGAAATCATATTTGTAAGCTGAGTCATCTCGAGAAATGAAATGAAAACCACGGTTGTTGGGAAGTTTTCTTTAAAAGTTCTTGTAATTCAAGTAAATACAACAAAAAAATCTATCACATAAACCTTGAAATTTAATACTTTTTAAATCTTTTGAACTCAACCTAAGGTGATTGATATCATCAAAGTTCTAAAAGCCATTCCAGAAATTATCATGTAAACACTCAAGTTTCAAGAAAATTTTATATTTATAAAACGGCAATGAAATGAAAACGGCAAGCATCTGTTCGACACTTCTCTTCATCAAATACCAAAAACATGATAAAAGCATTCAAAGTAGGTATCTGGGTAAATTAAATAATATCTTTAAATATTTACTCACTAAGACATCTTTTAATATTTGTAAGTATAATGAAATTACAATGAAGCATCAATTTTCATACCAAGTTCATTGCAATGCATGAAAGCTTTTTCATGATGCGATCGAAACTTTCAAGTAAATTTCCGCATGTAATTTATTCCATTACAAAAAAGATTCATTTCATTTTTAGATAAATTTTTAATAGTGAAGTTACATGACAAATGAGTAAAATTAAAAAGATTATCAAAGTGATCAGCAATCATTAAACTTTAAAAGCTTTCAGTGAGCGCAAATCACAAGTGATAGCTGAAGTTCAGCTGATTTTTCTCAATTCTCTCTGCAGTGCTTCTCTCCAAAAGCTCGTTTAAGTTATGCTTTAAATAAAATATCTTAAAAACTATTATGAATGCGATCTCAACAACAACTTTAGTTTATTTCCACTCGTGGCTCAGCTCAGTTGTTTATTTTTTACTACAGCTCGTGCAAATCGTGGCTGTTTTACATGAAAGTTTCTTTTTTTGTTTGTTATTGAATTCAAAAAGTTAAAAGTATGTCATCACATTCTAAAAGATCAAATTGTGTAATTGTTTAGATTTCGCTTTCAATCATTATAAGTAAACTACAACATTGCGTAAAAAATCGTGAGGTTATTAACTAACAAACAAGTGTCTAAGCAATTCTTAACAGCCGACATTGTAAATAGAAAAATAATAATAATTGAAGTGAGCGTTAAACTTTAACATTGGATTTGGTGATCTGAACGGGAACGTAACCCCTTCAAGGTCTTAATCAATTGAAATGTTGATGCTACCAAAAAATGAAGAGTTGACAAAAAAAAGAAAACAATTACAGTGCTCATTGTGAGTCTTCCGCAAAAATAAACCCATTGCCGTTGAATAGCAAATCACGGGATTTTTTTTCCAATGAGCAACAAATGATTAATGAATTTGAAAGTGACTGTGCCATGAAAATTGTATTTACATAAAAAATATTGTTGATTTTGTGTCAATAATTGATATTGATAAAAGTATCAAAAATTAGAATCTAATAAGAAGTGAAGTAGGACTTACAACTTCCTGAGATTCATTTTATAACTTTGAGATTTTTACTGCTATAATTATGAAGTCATAAAAAACAATAATGTCCAAACAATTATAATTTAGTTAGATATTTCAAAACATTTATATGAAAAAAGTTGTTCCGAACAACAATGATCGCAACTTTGACTCTTCGAATTGGGGAGTTGCAAAAAATTGGCAGAAAGATCAATTCGATTAACATTAAAATATATTTTGGTATTTTGCTAAATGTACCGGTTTGCATTTTGTTTTGGTTTTTATATCATTTGGCAGATTTTCCATTAATGTTTACGTCTTCAATGACAACTTATTGCCAGTTTGTATGTAAAAAGGTTCAAAGTCTTATGATGGTTTTTTATTTTGCTGTCATAAAACAAGTTTTACGCTCTTTTTATTCCACTTATGAAAGAAGTTATATCAAAAATACATATAGGAATGTTTATATTTATGTATTAACATAAGCGAGCAACTAAAAGAGAAAAAATCTCTACACTCTGTTTACATTTGTTCAATAAATATTTACTATTTTCTCAGAGTCATATCGATAACCTTTAATCATTCACTTAAAACAAAAATTTTTCTAAATGTCTCAAAAAAAATGATAAGAAAACTAACTCATGATGCATTGTTGATGTATGCTTTTAATAGTTTCGTAAACACTTTTATTTGATAATTACGAACGACGTAATGAATTCTCGTTTTATAATTGTCACTTCAGTCAACACTCAAATCTTATCCAAGCGTTGAAATCTAATGAAAAGAACACAACATAAAGAAACAAAATCATTGCATAAAAATTATTTCAAAACTCATCTTTGTTTATTTTAGATAGAGTTTCAACATGAATGAGACTGATAAAGCTGATGAACCTGAAAAAACTATCGGAAAATTCCGAACGATTCTCCCACAAGTCTTAGCAAGTACAGCAAAGAATCTTTTACTGTTGGATCTCGGAATGGCTGTTGCCTTTCCAACAATTGTCATTCCAGCCTTGAGGGGCTTGAAAGCTCACGACAACAATGACATTTTATCTTTGACAGACGTTCAAGCTTCATGGTTTGGTGAGTATGAAATGAAATTCAATATTTTATTAATAGAAAAATAATTTTTGAAAAATTTTCCAGCCAGTATTGCTTTCATTTTTCAACCGATTGGCAGCGTGGCAAGTGGAATTGTTTTGGAGCCACTTGGGAGGAAGAAATCTATGATACTTGTCAATGCACCACATATCGTGGGATGGCTTTTACTTAGTTATTCAAGCTCTCTAACGGATATTTATATAGCTGGTGAGCTTTGAAGTTTTAATCTTAATAGCATTATAAATTAAATTATCATACAATTTTCTGATGATTACAGCGGTTCTACTTGGACTTGGAGTAGGTCAGTATCAGATTACGTTGAATTAATCTTGCACTTATAATGCCATTAAATTTATTTATCAGGTTTTATGGAAGCACCGATTGTAACGTATGTCGGAGAAATTTGTCAGCCAAGTATTCGAGGTGTTCTAACATCGTGTGCGGGTGTTGCAGTTATGTTGGGATTTTCGTTAGTTTATTTTCTTGGCAGTATAACAACATGGAGACTAACAGCACTGATATGTTGTTCTGTGCCAATTACAACTGCAATTGCAATTTGTTTCGTTCCTGAGACACCTTTTTGGTTGATGGCAAAGAATAGAAAGGAAGACGCAATGAAAAGCCTAATGTGGCTTCGTGGATGGGTGTCAGATCCGAAAATTGTCGAGAAAGAATTTAAAGAGATTGAAAGATATAGTTCAGACTCAAATCGTTGTGTCTCGTGTCAGAAATCTGATGTGAAATGTAATCATAAATCAGCATCTACCATTGAACTTCTCAAGGAACTTTTCCGGAAGCGAACTTTAAAGCCTTTCTCGCTTGTCATGACAATGTTTTTATTCTGTCAATTCAGCGGCTTATCAGCGATGCGACCTTACCTCGTGCAAATATTCCAAGCGTTTGCTGTTCCGATTGATGCATCATGGGCAACAGTTGTGATTGGAATTTTAGGATTTGCTGCCAACATTATGTGCACGATAATCATTAAGCCAATTGGGAAAAGGAAAATTGCTTTAATTTCAATGTTGGGAACTTGTGTCAGCATCTCATCATTAGCCGTTTATGCATACATTGTGCTTCCACCAGGATTGACTTCATTTGATAAACATAACTTTGACAGTCATAACACACTCGGATACATTCCACTTACATGCATTTATGCTTTGGCATTCTTCACAAGTTTAGGATTGATGCCCGTTCCATGGATGTTGCTGTCTGAAGTCTTTCCATTCAAGTAAATCTTATTTTGAATCGTGATATCGATTAATTCAATGAAACTTGTTTTCTTATATTTTTAGAACGAGAAGTATTGCGACTGGAATTACTGCCGCATTGAATTACATTATGGCATTTTGCACAACAAAAACTTATTACAATCTCGAAACGTCGTTAACACTTTTTGGAGTTGTCGCACTTTATGCCGCATTTGACATCGTCGGACTTTTATATATTTACTTGTTTGTACCTGAAACTGAACGACGAACATTAGAAGAAATTGAGCTTCACTTCTCTGACAACACTAAGAAGCTTAGTGACATAAAAATCAGGAAGAATGTGAACATGAATGCTGAAAAAGAAGCAAAGACAAACTCGAATGGCTTCGACAACAAAGGATTCGAAAACACGCCGTGATAGAATTTTTTTAATTGTTCTTCTTTCTCGATTGATAAATTCAATTGCTTTTATTTTTTATTTTATTGCTTACGCATATTACAAAAGCTTTAAAGCTGTTAAATGTAAATAAAAGTTATTCTTGATTTAAAATTGATATTTTAAGAAGTTAATCTTTTCATCTTTCAGATATTTTCTTACATCTTTCGGCATTGAAACAAGGCATGTGCCATTTTTATAAAGTTCGTGCTCTTCAATTTAAATATTTACGTGATATTTGTTATGAAGAAATTCTTTTTTTATTACTATTCAAAATAAATTGGAACTTTTATGTCAAAGCGGAATAAATTCTTTAATTTTCTTTGTTCATTTGTTCAAATATTTAACTATTAATAACAATTAATTTCTTTTGTTTCTCCCCTTAAATTGCTGCACCAGTTTTCCGTGTATCCAACAAACTTTTTAGTTTAAAATTCATATCATTGTTTATTCATGTCCATAATTTCTGTGAGTTTGAACAATTTTCCAATAATAATTAAGCGAATTGAAATAAACTTTAATGGAAGCATTTCTTTAATTATTTATTTGTCTAATCATCTATTTGAATAATGGACTTTCTAGGCCGATTTTAAAAATTTCTCTTAAAATTTATTTAAAATAATTATCAATTTATCCTTTCTAGGATTGATTTTAAATTGAAGTAATTAATGAAATATTTTGTGATTTAAAACCACACATTATTGTAGATATTAATATCTAATCTTTGGTGGGCAAAGCGATCTCAACTAGATTTTAGTCAACTTTCAGACTGAGTTTTTCATTCAAGAAGTCTTAAATATTTACAAAAAGGGTTTTCAACTTGCTTTAGCTTCTTAAACGTCTAAAAAGAAGAAGAAATGATGAGAAAATATCCATGTATAAAGTTAGTTAAAGTTATAATGGTTCAAATTAATTATTTATAGGCACAATATGTTTATGTGAGATTGATATAGTTATATGTTTTTGCGCAACAAAAAGTGCAGCTAGATTATAGCATTATCAGATCAAAAATGTATTTTTCGGTTTCAATCACAATATCAACATATTCAGTAGTAGTTATGTTTAATAGGACAGAAAGTCCCAGCTTAACAAATGTCTCTACAATGCTTTGATATCAACAAACAAGTATGAAACTTTCGTCATCATTACAAGGCAATTCGAATTATTTTTCTTTTTTTTTCATCTCTATTTTCATATTCCTTCGGAAACGACTAGAATGCAAAAAGGGAGGGAAGGTTTATGGTTTTAGAAGATATAGACTGCGATTATTTATAAAAGTCAATACATATTAGATACATTCCATTAATTCAATCTTATTAAGATATGTTCAACGGACTAGCAATAATTAACAAATGTTGAGTGCAAACTCTATAGTTTCATTATCAATAAACTTATCATTTGACATAAGCAGAAAGAATTTAGATAAAGTGAATGTTTTCATTAGCAAAAAGATTTTTTGTTTTGGTTTTGTTTTAAATGAAAATAGAAAAAGGAAAAATCTTCGTGGGTGGTGATTCTATTTGATGATGAGACGTTCTTCTTCGGGAAAGACCTTCACTCATATCCGTTTTATCGTGTTGCCTGTGAAGAAAATCGACATTTTTCTAGAGAATGTTTGGTTGTCCTTGTCATAATCGTCACGTCCACCATAACCGTAAAAATGCGTTTTGATTGGAGATAAAGGCGCTCGTTGGTCATCGGTATCACAAAAACCTGGATTTAATATAACATGCATATTTTGAACTATGTGATCCATATCCGATTCATCTTCTTCAGTTAGTTAAGTTCAGTAAAATTTTAAGTTATGTTTCATGACAAGGATCGAAGTGCAAGAATCGAATAAAATGTTAGATAATTGAAATATCAAAAAGAGATTTAATAATTTGATACCATAAGATGAATTAGAAGTTTGCAAGCCAGCCATTCAGCATTATGAAAATGTTATTCAATGTGTAAAAAAAGTAGATAAAAAATATCAAAAATTAGTTAAAATTTTCAATTGGTAAACGTGAGAATTTTTTTAAATTTTGCTTCATTTTTTTTATTCGTTGAGTAAAGCAATTTAAAGCTGAAAGAAGCTGTGCTAACGTGCTCTACTTTTAATGGTGTTGAAAGAAATGTTTTCGAATATCATCACGTAATAAACTGCATGGAACATTTGTTGATACTTTTTGAAATAATAATTTCGTGCCAAATCTTCATTTTTCTACTTAAAATTCTAAAGATTTTTATAAAGAATGTTATTATCACTACAGCTATTACTCTAGATGTAATAAAAAATACAATTATCTTTGATCTTAGTTAATTTACTGTACAATTTCTTATTCAACTCATCTACTTTTCGAAAAGCTTTAAATTAAGAAATTCAAAAGTTAAATGCTGAAAACTATGCAAAAAATCAAAACAATTGCGAGTGCATTAAAGAATAAACACAAGTTTGGTTTACCGGAATATTCATGACACTCTTTGTATAATACTAAACAGGTTCCACAAGTTAAAATCAGCAGAGTTCCCATGACTAACGAAAGAATTGGATAAAAATAATAAATTTATTAAACGATTCTCGATCTTTCTCATTCTAGTTTTTAACAGAATATATTTAAATTAAAATAAATTCGACTAACACGATTAAATAATCAACACAAAGAAATATTTTCAGTTTAAAATAAAAGAAAGTTATGAAAATGTCAACTCACCGATTGCAACTGCTGCAATCCAAATTCTTGTATCAAATTCTTTTGCATCTTCCAAGATTCTTAAAATCAGATCTGAAAGTTTCTTCACACTTAGAAAGAATGATGATTTATCATTAATTAAATTAATAACAAACCCTTCTCTTGAGTTGGTTCAATCGTTCTTGCAGTGATTGTTTGAACTTCTCCTGGTCCAACATCATTCGTCGCCCAAATACGAAATTGATAGCTCGTATTTGGCTTCAAATGATACACTTCAAGTTGTCTTGCATTTGGTGTTATATGATGTGGATCTAATCTCTCCCACTTCACTTTCTCTTCTGTATAATTTGGATAATATCCCGGCAGTCTTCTCATTTCAGCTGTGTAATATATTATTGGACTTCCGCCTGTTCGATTTCGCCATGCTTCCCAAATTAAAACTGCTATTATTGTTGTTGCCTTAGCACGAAACGAACCGACCGCACCTGATACATTATTAATGATAAAAGTTTTTTGTTCTTTCCGTATTATAATTTTGGGGAAGGAAAAGTTTATTTTATTACAATTTACCTGGTCTTGTTTTCACCCTCACGTATGTGTAAGCATATTCTTGATATGAATCGTCAGAGTCAGATGAGTTTTTCAAAACAGAACAAATGTAAAGGCCTGCATCGTCAGAGGTAACGTCAATAAGCATAAGAGAATTGTCAGCCTGCGTGAGAAAGAAAGTAGAATCAAAATTTATTTAATCACCTAATTATTCTAGTAACACATTAGTAACGAACATATGGCGATAATGAGGGACACTTACGTTAATTAGATTATAATTGTTTGTTATGTTTCTACCATCACGTCTCCATATGCTTGGATAAATCGAATCGCCACATGGTATTGTCAGATTCTTTCCCTCATGTATTGCATAGTCGCGATGAAACACTGACAACACAATGTCTAAGTTCGAGAAGACTAAGAAAAAAAGGAAATTTTCATAATCTCATAAATGATCTGAGTGAAAATTGATTAGGAAAATTGTTTTGCTATTTTTCATCGGCAACAAATGTCTTGACACTTCCTTTTCATCATCCTTTTTTCATGTCAACTTGTTGCTCGAGAAATACTTAATAATGTATGACGAAGTTCTATTTGGAACCTTTTTCTTCATCTAAACTTTACCCATTTATTAAACATTTTCATTTAGCTTTAGAGATTTTATTTGTGGTTTTATGTTTTCCCTTGAGACATCACTCAATGTCAAAACTATCAACGACGTTATTCATCATCCAATTTGTACGCCTTTAATTTTTCTTTTCCCTTTGAACGTCATTCAAGCTACTTAAGTTATTTTATGAAGAACGTAAAACATTTGAGATTTTTCTTCTGTTTTTCAAATCAGTTTTAAAGTATTTTCACGACTCATAAATTTTTATCTTCAATTTGCTTACAAATCTTATTTGCTTGTCAAACGATTCTGTGTCTTTTTGATTAATGTCGTAAATATATCATAAATTAAATTTGGGCTTGAGATAAACACAATTGAGAACAACGACATTTGATTATTTTTTCAAGTGAAAAGTTTACTATGAGTTGATACTTTAATCGCTTTGTAATTTTTCTTATTTTTTTGTGCGTTGGTGTTTTGTTTATATTTTCAAAGTGTTTCAAAAAGAAAACTTTTATTCACTTGTTTTTCCGAGTCAAAAGCACTTGTGAAGTTTATTAGCTTCAGATTAAAATAGACTTTAGAAGAATTTTAGTTTAATATTGATATTTTTATGACAATCGTTCTATTATTATCAAAACATTTTCGATTACATCGTTACGCAATATTTTCGCAAATAATTTTCCAGACAATTTTCCGCAAACAGGAAAAAAGTTCATAATTTTTCTTCATGTTTCTCACTTTTCAGGAAGAATACTGCAACACTGATGTTAGATTTCATGTTGGATAGGAACGTCAAATCACTCACTGCATGAAAAGATGTCATAAGAACAACCAAAGCTTTACATTCTAATAAAAACAAAGCAATAGATAATCACGAATATTTTTTGAATAAATTCACAACCGAAACCAACCGCGAATTCGCTTGGATTCGACTCACAACCACTCCATACTTGCGCACCCTTCAGCGATTACAGCGACATCTAGTAAAGTGATTTTGCCTAATGGTGTAACATTGTCTTAGTCGACTGCTTGAAAAATTGATATTTCTGTGATTGCTAATCAACTCTGTGAAGTTTAATAAATTAAAACGCAAAGACCAAGAATCGGATAGTTAGCAGACACTGAAGTAAATAATTAAAAAAACATTTTCACACTGAAAATTGAAAAAATAAAAGTGACACATTTTTCGCTCGACGCTTTTTAAAAAAATAGTTGAAACAAGCTGGTAAGTCACTGGAACCTCCCAAAAAATAAGCAAACTAGTTTTTAAATGTAACAAATAGAAATATTTGAAAGATAATGATATGACTTCATTCAGAATAGAAATTAACTTGATGGAATATTTTCCAAAGGCTTCTCGACCATCGCGAGTTTCGTATTAGTTAATTATTCAAATTTTATCCAAAATTGCTAATTTTCCACCCAAAAAATTTACATGATGTTAAAGTACTGTTGGAAAAGTTTATTTAAAACCACATTAAGAACACAAAGAATAGCATAATGAAGGTGTATAGAGCATATGAAAAGTACTTTTCATATGCTGGAGAGAGAAAAAGGAAGCCGGTTTTTATTATGAGTCATCATTAATATTGGTGAAAGATATTTGAAAATTTTGCTGTCTTTATTTAATTTTTCTGCTAGTTAACGACAATATTTGTTGGTCGCGAAAAAAAAAGATATTTGTTAAGCAAATCATCATTCGTTAGCAAGTCTTTTATTCTTATTAAATATTTTTCAATCGAACATGAGTAAACGGAAGTTATGAAGCAATATTAAGTTATAAAGAATTCAAATCATGTCTATTTGCTTTAATTGCACACGACATAAAAATATATTTATCCAGTCATGTTCATGTGTATGGTTCTCCTTCTGTCTTCTTCCTTTTCCATTTTATGCTTAACACATGCATTCGCATACCCACAAACACACACAAATGTCAATTTTTTGTTGTGGAATAGTTAAGAAAAGAAGAAAGAAATTTGTGAACAACGATCTGTAAATTCTTATAAGTTCAAAAATCAATTCACTTCAAGAGCAATATGTTTGTTCAGCAACTGGAGCTTAACATGAGCAGCGCAAATGTGAATCATGAATGTTTTGAAATTTTTACTGAATCATCATATGTATAATGCGGTGAAGTTTTTTACACATATTTAAAAGGAATTTTTTTTCCTCAATTTTTAAAACAAAAACAAAGAGTTGAATTTTGCAATCGCTCTCTTTATTATATTTGTGACTTTGAGTAAATATTTAAATAAAAAGTGAGATGCTGATAAATGTAGAAAATTCTATAAAGAAGCTTCGGTTGTACCACACAATGCCACAACAAAGTTCAAATACTATCTGAATTTATATGACACACAGACAAGACAACTTAACAGCAACTGATAACATTCCTCGACTTATTCGTTTCTTGTTGTGCATTGTTGTCCGTTGTCTCATCCAATTCCAGCAATTTTGACATCGAAAACGTCAATTGTTGTCTTCTTAATTGAATTTGATTAATTGAATAATTTTTGGGGTTGTCGTTAAATTTTTTTATTTATTTTTGTGTTTTTGTTGTAAGTCCTCGACCGATTTTCAACGGAGATATTTCTTAATAATCTTTCATTCATTCTCTCTCATTCATATGTACTTAAATATTTCTAGAATAGACATGGGTAAAACTCAAAGTAAACGTTCTGTCGATATCTCAACTGAGCCAACAAAAGAGATTCAAGAAGGGTCAGGAGAAGTTAAGAAACTCGACGATGCTTATTTCAAAGAAAATGAATCATCGGTAAGTGTCGCGACAATGCCTTTGCTAATTAAGAAAGAAACCGTTATTAAGATCTTGTTTCTTTCGTATTTTTTATTTTTCTCATCGCAATCTCTAGGACAAAGAAAACAAGGTCGTTAACGACGCAGTCGAGAACGAGAAGAATGAAAGTGCGAAGATAGAAGATGCAAATGCAGTTTCTGATGAAATTGTCGTTTCTGTTGTTGAGACTACTTCTGAGACGCCAAAAGTTGATGATGATAAGCAACAGACGGAAGAAACAAAAGATGCAACTCCCGAGCCTGAAAGTGCAACGAAACCGAAGAAGGAAAAAGTGAAAAAGAAGTGGTCGTTCCGAAGTCTTTCATTTGGGCGCAAGGACAAACAAAAGCCATCAAAGAAAGATAAGAAAAATGAAGAGAACAAAGCTGTTGCTGAGGGCACTAACGATGAGGTCAAGTCAAGTGAAATTGCTGAAGAGAAACCTAAAGAACCAGAAACAACTGTCGAAACAAAGTCATTAGAACCAGTTATCGAGACAGTCATTGCTGAGGTCAAGGAAGAAGTTAAAGTCGAAGCTTCTGTTCCAGAACCAGTTCCTGCAGTCGTTGAACTCGTCAAGGAGAAGACACCCGAACCTGTCATTGTTGCTCCAATTGTTGAAACAAAAGTTGAAGAAATGCCAGCAACACCAACAACAACACCTGAAGAAAAGATTGAAGAAGAAACAACAACACTGCCAACACCAAAAGTTGATGAAAGCCCAGTAGTGGAAATTGAAGAGCCACCAGCAATTCCATCAACACCGCCACCAAGTCAATGTTCTGTCTTTGCTGAAACAACAATGACAAGCACACAACAAGTCATCGTAGAAGAAAGTCTGCCTGAACCAATTGCTGCTGCTGCTGTTGTAGAAGAAGTAAAAGAGGAAGAGATGAAAGCAAGCAACACTGAAGTCGTGGAAATGGAAATTGAAATTGAAAATGTGAAAGAAATTGATGTTGAGCCAGTTGCTGAAATGATTGAAAAAGTTCTCGAACAAGCTGTCGATCATATTGAAGCGGAAATAAATGAAAGAGCTGAAGAAGATTTACCGCCACCACCATCACCACAATCAGTTGAGACACCACCAGCATCGGAAATTGTCGTTGATGATGAAGTTGTGACCCAGAATGGAGTTGTCGGCGATCATACAACTAATGAGCCTATAAAAGTATATTAAAAAAACAATTAAACAATTTTTCTTTTCTCATATCCATTCGATTATCATAAAACGTTTATTTCATTATAGCTTGAAAATGGCGTGCATGTAAATGGTGATGAAGTAAACGAGTCAAAACCTATAATCGAGGAACTTAAAAAAGAGGTGAGTTGCTTTTATTACATACACATGTTGATTGCTATAAAAGCAGATAATAATTTAATTGTTTTCGTTTTGTTCTTTCTCCGAACAAAAAATTTGTTCGATGATTTGTTTATTTCCATTTAAAACTCGATGAAATTCCTTGAAAAATGTTTGATTCACAACGACGATTACTAACTGATCTTAACACGAATATTTCTCTCATTTTCGTAGGATAAAGTTGCTGATAAGATTGGACCTGACTCACCACTTGCACCAGAAATTATTTCTGAATAAATTTGAAAGTAGCTGACAAAGCTAATAAATAAGAAATTTGAAGGAATTAAGATTTTATGTTCGTGAATGAAATTGTTAGATGTCGGCACAAAATATCGCGCGAGTAGGTTTTTAATTAATAAATTCTTTTTCTTTTTTCTTTGCTGTGACGACTTCTATGGGTGAATCATTCATGAACAGTTTTTTTTATACATTAGATATCGACTTTAAGACATAAGCTTAAAATTATTCATTTAATGATAGATATTATTACACAACATAAACTGTAAAGTGTGTCACGCTTGCAGCTTTTCTTTCTTTCCTTCTTTTTCACTTTTTATACCTTTGGAAATTTCTTCAGATCAGAATGATGTTGGTTTTAGAAAAAAAGAGAAGAAAGCATTTGGCCTAAAAAGTTCTCAATATAAAAAAGGAAATTTAATTTAAATGCATCATTCCGCTTTATGGCTAAATTCAATGTTGAAATAAATGATCTTTTTGATTAAACAAAAACTTGCATATGGTAGCTGCTTATTTAAGTAAATAAACAACAAATCAAATAGCATTCTAATCTTTTTTCATTTTATTTGTTTTCTTTTGAAAAGTTTTAATAAAAGTCTTCAGGAAAAACATTTTTGTCTTATGAAAAATATTTGTCGGTAAATTTTACAGTTGTCGGCTAACATCCCTGACAAGTGCAACTAAGTAATTAAAAACTGATAAAACTTAACTTAATAACATAAATAAATAAATCATCTTCGAAATCAAGTTAATATTCACAACTATGTCCAATTAATTAAACACGAACAAACATTTCTATTGAAAGCATAAAACTAGAGTAAATAATATCAAATGAAGCATTGAAAATCTTAAGATTAATGCTTATTAATGTAGATTACAAGCTTATTACGAAAAAGCGCTTTCTCGATGTTTTTACAAACCAATTGAAAATTAATGAGAAAACATTTGATGAAAAGAAATCTTTAGTGTTGATCTTGGGATTTTTAAAGCCCTTAAAAATATCATAGATAAGCCATAAGTGAACAGCATAAAAATTATTATTGAAGAAGATTAGAGAAAGGAAAAAAAAATTTCATAGACCAATTAAGAAGAAAAAAAAATTATTTATAAACATTGATATTGAAATCTAAGTATCAGTAGATATTAAAACAAGTTTATCTCATGATTATACGCTCATTAAATATCTAATTGTATTAATAATCAAAATAAATCATGAAACATTTTTTTAATAACGACAAGAATGTGAGAAAAACGTGTGGTTAGAAGCCGTTAGACAGAAATGATGATAGTTTAATACTAAAGCTAGTCAACAACTTCTGTCTTAACGGTAAAATAAGAAGAAATGTTCGTGAATTTAATTCCTTTTTTTTCTTTTTTCTTTTGTTTTTGTGTACATTTTAATTTTCGCTCGATTTTCCACATGAAGAAATAAAATATTTTTAAGTTTCGGTTACGAATTTAATAAAATTTGGTTTCGCAAGTTGAAAAAAGAAGAACTTTATAAAGAATGTTCATGCTTCGATAAGAATATCTACCTAAGTAGTTTGTAAAGTTTAAAGATGAATCATCAATATGTATCCTACATAAGTATACTTCCACGTATCTACCTAGCAATTACTACAATTATATCAAAAATAAAATTTAATTCAAGGTAATGTTTATAAATTACGTTAACGATGAAAAAAAAAATGAAAATTTTGAGTCAAAATGTTGTGAGTTTCATTTCTAAAGTGAAACAGTGGTTGATGATTGAAAGTAAAAGTACCAGTTAATGGCGATACGTAATTTATGAACTTCTTCCTTAATTCATCAATTTATATTTTTCACTAATTCATTTTCTTTACGGTGGTTGGTTAAACAATTTAACATCAACAAGATAGAGACAAAAAATTTCTTATGACTTTTGTCATGCCAAAAAGAAAGAAAAAACTTTTTTGTGATTTTCTCTTGAAAAAACTTTTCACTCCAGAAGGAAAACTTTTTTTTCTTCTTGGAAAACTCCAAAGGCATCAACTAAATTTTAAAAAATTGTAGCAAAAAAGAAATTCAAAAACTTTCCACCGAATATTTTAAAAAAGCGTTTAATGCAAATCGAATTTTTTACAAAAATGAAGAAAATGATAATGAAAAAAGAAATTTATGTATTTAAGTTTTATATAAATAAAGAAGAAGAAATGAATAAATATTAATAAATTGTAATTCTAAGAAGGAAAAAAATGTAAAACTCATTCTCAAATGATGTGTAGAACTTACCAATGTATCTGTGTACCAACAACTTTCATGCAGAAAGCAATTCTTCAAAATTTTGATAAAACTTTTATTTGATACAACAGAAAATCAGTTTGTGTTCTCATTAAATATGTCGAGTTATGAATTCAAAACATAAATTTGGCTTTTACAGCTTTTTTCCAGTTGCTAAAAACAGTTAAATAAAATGACGACGAGATAAGGCTGACACTGACACTAACAGCTTTGCTATGGTTAGACGAATACGTCGACTCGTCATAATCATAATAAACGTTGTCATCAATTCGTTGCTTACTCATTCGACGACTGTTCTATGAAATTCTCCACCATCTGTATAAGTAAACTTTATTTTAACTTCTTGAATGGATGTTTTTCTTTGTCTTTCTTTCTCTATTAGTTTACAAATTTAATTAATTTATGAATGAAGATCTGAAAAAGAATAGTCAGCAGACTCAGAACAAAAGACCAAACAACATTTTGTTTATAAAAAAATTAATTTTATTTATTTACAAATTATATTCAAAAAATTATAAGCTACACAGTTTAACAGTTTTTTTTGGGGGGTTGATTCCATTTCTTTTAACCATTAGACCATTACAACATGTTTTTTATTATTATTTTTATTATTTTATTTTTTCCACCTTTACAAAACATCGCGAAAAAAAATTTCATTTCTTTTTTCGTTCGTTTACGGATGAAGCAGTTTCATTAATTTTACATTTATTTAAGTATGTAGAGTTTTCCATTTTAAGCAAAAAAAGAAGAAGAAACATAAAATAAAATGAAATTATTTGTGTAAAAATCTTTTTAAGGAAATGAAGTTTTTCCCTTCTTTTTACTTCCCTTAAAAGATGTTTGAGACGAACAATTAAGAAATATTTTATTTTCCATTTAACATGAAGTTTAAGAAGACAAGACACTTAAATCAAAAATTGTGGATGATGAAGAACAAAATGTTCAACACAATTTTGAGTTTTTCTCTCACTTCTTGTTGGATGTTTTTAGAGTCTCAATAATCGCTTTTGTGCTTGCGTTGTTTTCATCGTTGGCTTCGTCATTTTTAACCTTCTCATCGATCTTCAAATCCTCTTCCTTAACATCATTCGTAGTATCTTTGGCTGCTGAATCTTCTGTCGTATTTTCCAACTCGCTGCATTTATTGTCATTCGAACTTTGCACAACTTTGTTGTTGTCATCATCGCTGTTTTTCACATCCTTTTGATCCAAATCTGATAACGGCGACGCAAAGTCTTGAGGCTGTTGATGTTCTGCTTTCATTTTGTTCTCATTCTTTATTTTCTCCGTTGCTTTTGTTTCGATTTTATTATTTTCACTTTCAGAGATTTTCACAGAACTTTCCAAAGAAGCAGATTTTTCCATCACGATTGGTTTCATCTCATCGTCGGGCGATGAAAATTCATCTTTTATCAACTCAATAGATTTGACAGTTGAAATGTCTTTCTCATCATTCTTTGTTGATGTTGTTGTCGTCGTTGTCAACGTTGTTGCTATCGTTGATTCTTTAATATGACCAACTGTGTTCATTGTGTTACTTCCATTACTTATGTTTGGTATTTCAATTTTGAAATTCTTGTCATTTAACATTGAAGGAATAGAAACTGTCGCAATTGACAACGATGTTGATGAATTCGTCGTCGTGTTTTGTGTGTTCTTTGAATGATCCGACGATGAAATGTTTCTGCTTTCTCCACCACCTCGCTCCACAATTTTATTCATATAAGACGATGACGATGACGATATTGGACTTTTTGTTAAATTCAAACTTTGCTGTGACGTTGACACAACTGATGACGAAGTTCTTGAGACAGGTTGTGGTGACGTGACGGGATTCATAAGCGGATGACCATACGAACTGTTACTTAAACTAGATGACGGTACCGATGGCGCTGCCAAAGGTGAATACAAATGAGCTGGAGGTGGCAGACTACCAGGAAAGAGTGACAAACTATGAGGTAATCCATGAGCTGGATGATTTAAACCCATAAGTGAACTACTTCCACCAATTTCTGTTAAAAGTGACATGTTCGGATTCATTCCAGCTGAGCTTGTGATTGGATTTGAATTTGAGCCCGTGGAAAGTGATTGCGAATGATGTGGCGGTAATCCAAGGCTGCTTGAAAGTGACGTTGGAATTTGTTGTGGCAGTGATAAACCCAACATTGATGGATGCATTGGATATCCAGGATGCATCGATGATGGTGGCCTTAAGCCAACCATTTGTGGGAAAAGTCCAAGCAGATTGTAAGGATTACGTTGTGATTGCATAAAATGATGTTGTTGGAGAAGTTTTTCACGTTCTCTCATTTCTTTCTCACGCATTTCACGTTCACGAAGTTCCTTTTCACGTTGTTCACGTTCTCTCATTTCCTTCTCCCTCAATTCCCTCTCGCGAATTTCCTTCTCTCTCTGCTCACGTTCACGCATTTCTTTTTCACGTTGTTCACGTTCACGCATCTCTTTCTCTCTCATTTCACGTTCTCTCTCACGTTCACGAGCTTTTTCTTCTTCTCTTGCAATTCGAGCTTTCTCTTCTTCACGAGCAATACGTGCACGATGTTCATCTTCTAATTTCATTCGTTCATGTATTGCTGGGAGATTTGGTGGTGCTCCAGGCATTATGCCATATAAATGAGATGCATATGGTGATGCTAACTGAGAATAAAGAGCAGCATGTGGATTTGAACGCAACATACTTTGTAGTCTAGGATCTAAGTATAAAGCTTCTTGATATGATAAGGCAGCTGGATTAAATAAACCGCCTGAAAATGCGATTAAATAAGATTAAACTTATTGAAATTCAAAGAATTTGGTGAAAAATTTACTTGACGGAAGACCTGGAATTGGTCCAAACGGTGAAAAAGCATCCATTGGAAATTGACCACCAGCTGGATGAAGATGCCGTTCATCTGGTCTGTAAGGTTGAAAGCCACTTCTCGCAAGGAGTTCTGATTGTAAATTTGCTGATGCTTGTTGCTGCTGTTGCTGACTTGTGCTGCTACTTAAGCGTGGAATCTGTGGGTTGTTGAATTGATTAGCTGTTGTCTTATGCCATTCAGTTCCATCCTTCAGTCTCACCTTCTTATCTGGCGGTTGGGGTGATGTTAAATTACGCATATCAGTAGGACGATTGTCATATTGCATAACACGCGATGAACTCGCTTGACGATTCACATCCATTTCCTTCTCATTCGATCTTTGATTACTACTAGACATTTTACTTTCATTTTGTTGCATCATTTCATCATCTTTCACATCAATTTGATGTTTTGCTAAATTACGAAGCTTAGCAGCAAATGATTGTTCGCTACTTCGATTGTTATCTGACGGTTGCATGCTGTTTTGAGGTTTTTGTTGTTGACTCTGTTGCTGCTGTTGTTGCTGATGAATTTGCTGCATACTTTGTGAATTCATATGAGCTGGAATTGCTGTCATTTGTCCACTCGATCCTTGACTGTGATGATGTTGTAATGACGAAGGAATTGGACTCGCATCAAGACGTTTCGTAGCATATTTTGAATGTACTGGAAGGATAAGGAAATAATTTGATTAGTTATTAATATAAATTAATTTTTCTTACTCATTTCACTGCTGGGATGACCTGGATGTGGTATTGTTGGACGTTTATCTACAGGATGTTTCGGTGAATTATTCTTTTTACTTTGTGAATGTCGATTTATGATTGTTGGCTGAAATTAAAAGTATTGTAAGCACAATTTGTTACTGATCAATTATTAAATCTTAATTCACTTCTCTAAGCTTATCAATGCACTTTTGTCCACTGGGAAGACGTGCTACAGACACATCAGGTCCATCTTCAGGTGGTGGTGGTTGTGGTGCCCAATTATACTCTCGCTTCTCAAGAGGAACACCAAGACGCTCATATTGTGCTGCTTGTTGTCTGGAAGATTTCAAACTTCATCGAATCAAAAGCAAATAATAAAAGTTAAATTATTTAACTCACTTCAAATATTCATAACAATCGAGACAGACGACAGCAAAGTCACCGTTTTCCAATAAAAGTCCACCATCTGACTTACGATTAGCCACAAAAGGAAATTCTCGTATTGGTAGTGCCCGAACACGCTTTCGGTATGTTTTAACGCCACAAAGATGACAACAATAATCGTGCCAATTATATTCACGCTCATTAGGCGCAACAGAGTTCTGTGCTTCATATTTACGCCATTGTGTCAACAAAGAATGATAACAGAATGTACACACTAAAGCTGATCCATCAGAACGAAGTTGTTCAGCGTTTGGATGTGGATTGTGTTTTATTAGAAATGGAAAATATGGACGTGAACCCTTGAACATAAAAATGATATTGAAGGCAATCCTATTTAAATTAATTAAATTCTCACCTCTTTGTTTGCATATAGAAGTCTAGCTAGTGTCAAATCAGAATGTAAGCCACAAACGAGACAATAAATGGACGTTGTTGATGTTGTTGTTGCCAATGGCGGCGTTGTTATACCCAAGCTAAGACTTCTTGGACTCGGCGATATCGAATTCGAAATTGGAGATGGAATATTGTATCTTCGAAAATTATATTTTAAATATTTAAAATAACCGTTAAGTTTATTTCTTTAACTTTAATTACCTTCGATGTTCTAAAGGAATTCTTTTCGCATCCATTGAATCCCATTGTGATGCCAATGAACGGAAACATCTGGAACAAGCTAAAACCCTACCGGGACCATTCTCACTCGTTTTTAAGCACGGAAAATGCATTGCATGTGAATTCATATGTTCCGCGCTTGTCGACAACCATTCCAAGTGATTCGGATTAAAAACTTGTTTACAGATGTGACAACTGATAACAAGAAAAAAAAGAAACAAAAATAAACATAAAAATTATTTTTTTTAATTATTACGTAAACAAAAAAGAAATAAAAATGTGAAAAAAGGGCAAGTCAATACATACGGAAATCCGTGACCATTCTCAGTCGTTCCATGAGGCGAATTACTACTTAAGTCGCGTCTCGTAAAACTCTTCTGCATTGTTAAATGTCCTGTATATTGTTCTTTGGAAGAATTCGATGTATCGTAAGGCTGATAAAGAAGAAGATGAAAATGTCATGAATTGATTAATGTTTGACAAACAAACAAACAAAAAAGCAAACAAACACTTACTTTATATCTAACATTCATCACGGCAGAAGAATCATGAATTAAAGATTTTGAAGGAACCATTGATAATGAATTTTCTGATGGTGCCATTGAACTGGTAAGTGACAAATGAGACGATTGAGCGTTGGCTAATTGGGAGGATGGAATAAGAATAGGCACTTGCTCGCGTTGTGTTTGTTGTGACATAATTGTTGGTGAATTAGTGAAATGAACAAGTCGATCGTCATTATTTGTTGGTGGTTGTGGATTTGCTCCTGGTGTCCCACCTTCTGCTAAATGCATATTCTGTTGATTACATGAGACGCATATTTGCACCATTCCTTGTGGACTTATTGGACTGGCATTTGGCGGTGCTGATTTGGTTTTTATGAAAGGATAGTAAGGCTCACGTTCAGCATTTGCACAACAGTAAACCAGTCTTAATTGACTTGACGGACAATCTAACGCACAAACATAACAAACAAAAGTCGTTCGATCAGGTGCTGCTTGTCGCTTTCTCAAAGCATAACGACGATCGTCATCAGGCGTTCCCCTTGCATTGAAACTTTGCCATTGCGTCATCAAATGATTGTAACAAGCTTTACAAGCTTGAACCATTCCTTTGGGATCTTTCGGTCTAGATCTTGCTGGACGGGCATGACTCTCATCAAAAATAGGAAAGAATGGCTTCTCGAAATCTTTCGGATCTTTAGGAACGCAAGTACTCAACTCCATCAAACTCCCACGCCTTTGCTCTTCACCACACACATAACAAACTTCTGTAACTGAATTCTTATCTGGCATTGACAAATCAAGAATGTCAGTGCCACCTCCAATACTTCCGCCTCCAGCACTTCCAGTTGATGAATTACTATTACTGCCAATTCCTTGAATTGAACTCAAATTTACGCTGTTACTGCCAATGGAAGAATTGCGCAAGTCAAGTGCTGAACAATCGTCATCGACCATTGATAAACGTGATTGCGATGGAAAATTTACGTTGGCTGATGACGATGTAACATTACTACTGAGTTGTATTGCAGATGTTGTCAATGATGGTGATGGTGACGAATAAGAATTCGAAAAGTTTGCGAGCTTAAATTTTCGTTGTGCAAATGATGATGGTTGACTTGCTGTAAATCCCGTATCGTTTGATTTGGAAGCAATTGATTGTTGTTGTTGTTGATTATCTCTTGATTGTGGACGAGAATTGGGTGTACGTTCATTGCGACTATTTGGACGTGACAATCTACCGCCGCTATTTGAATCGGTCTTAGGAATTTTATTTGATAACATATCACCAGATTTGGCTAAGCCATTATTGGATTCATTCTGTTTGGTAGCTTTTTCAAGGTTTGCTTGTGAATAATTGTTGAGATAATCATTTGATGATTGTGACGAACGATTTGGATTTAAATGTGTTGTTGAGATGCCATCACTAGCGAGGCCAAGCATCTGAGCAGCATATTCGCCTTGTAAAGACATGTCAGCTCCTGTAAATGGTTTGCCATCATTTCTTTTACACCAATAAAGTCGTTGCATATGCGGCTTTCCATCACGTTCATAAGCATCCCATTGATAATTAAGATTATTATAGCATAAGTAGCAGGCTTTAATAAATTGTTGATTTGGTTGAAGAACGCTACACCCTGAAGGCGGTTCGTGAGTTTCTAGAAATTGAAAGTATGCTTCCGATGGTTTTTCATTATTTGGCTTAATTCGCAGTTGATATGCGTCAGACGCTCCAACAGATCCACAAACAAAACAAGTCATAGAGCTTTCTTCACCACTTTTTGTTGACGCATTTGTATTAGGCTTAGAATTTGACGTTTGTAGTTCTTTTTTGATGTAAGCTTTTGCTTTTTCCATTATTGATGTCTAAATTCGTCTTGATCCACGACACCTAAAAAAGACCCATAAAACATCTTCATTAATTCATTCATTTCACCAAAAAAGAAAAAGTTTTATTACTTCTTTACTTTTCTATTTTCTTTTTTTGTATTTTCATATTTTTTGTCTACTATCAAAGCGAGACATTTATAAGTTTGTTTGAGGTAGGAAGAAACTATACAAAGTAGAGTGATAATACTCAAAAATTAAGCTCTTCTCTCTTTTTTTCGCAAAGAAAATTTTATTCTAAACTCTTTAGCAGTCAACAAGAGTGATTGCTTATTCATTACATTCGGTTTGTCCAAGATTTTTCTTGAAAAAGAAAAAAAAATAAAATAAATAAATTTACATTTCACGGGTGTATGAATATGTTGATGGATAGCGTAAGAAAAAAAAAGCTAAAGATAATCTAATGCAAGAATCTTGATGTAGCCTAGAGAAAATAGTAAACTGCACACAGTTATTGTCTTTTGTGTTATTATTCTTCTTCTTGTTATTCTTTTCCTTCTTCTTGTTGCTTCAACTTTTTTTTTATATTAATTCTTTTCATCCACGACTAATGGAACATTAAAGCGTTTTGGAGATGCTTGTTAGAACGGAATTATATTGAAAAATAGCGGAAATGGAACGCACCTCATGATGACGGATTTTGAGTGATGAAATTCAGGATTTTAATATCACGACAAACAGAAATGGCTAATCCAACAAGTTTACCGGGCAAGAAAATCGAAAATTACACAATTTTCCTTCATAATACTCACTTTCGCTTATAATTTTTTACAATTGGAGCTCTTTTTACACATTTCTTGAACTTTAAAAGAAGGATTTTATAATTATAAGTATTTAAATTTCAACCCTTCATGGTTTTTTTTCTTCTCCTCTCGCGTTGGTTGGTATGTGAACTTTTATTTTCAATTTGTATTTCTTTTATATATATTTTTTGGTTAAAATTAAACTTTTTACTATAAAATAATGTAGTTGGAGACTGAAGTATCACTTCTATTTGTAGCTACACTATTGCAATCTACTCGGATGTATCCTTTTAAGTTCTTTAAAAAACTCTTTTTAATCTATCATTAGCATTTTCAATTTTAGTCTTTTTTGGAGTATATTTATGTATCACACATTTCATTACACTAATTTAAGGTATGTGCACAATGTTTTTGAAGCAATGCTCATGATTTTTAATCAGTTTTTAGTGTTCAAAACACCTTAATTGATAAATATATCTATGTAGAATCAAGCGACGACAATTGACAGAAGACTGAACGTCGTCCGATAAATTTATGAACGCACTCAAAGGGGAAAATTTCGAGCAGACCGAATTCAGTTTTTCATGCTCAAATGAGCTGTAGAAATCATGTTACTCCGAGATTTTTTGTTACTCCGAGTACTTTAGCAACAACCTTTTAAAAAAAATTACTCGGTAGTCCAAATTTCGTGCAGTTAACACAACCTATCATTCGTAGAAACTCGGAAAATGCAAAAGCTTAATACAGTGAACTCTCGTTATAACATTTTCGAAGGGACTGACAGCATTAGATGTTAGATATAACGAGAGAAATGTTGTAACGAGAAAATTTTGTTCGAGATTTCGTTCGAAATTATTTTCGAAATGAATGTTGTAACGAGAGAAATGTTATAACGAGAGTTCACTGTATATATATATGGCGAAACTTTTCGCTGATTCAAAGGTTGTGAAAATATGAATTCAAATTCTTAAAATCCGGTAAAACTTAAAAAGTTCTAGTTTGATCTTGAAACATTATCAAATGAAAATCCATCAATAAAACGATTAGATAAGATTCAGTAAATAATCTTCACGTGTTGAACGAAAAGCACTTAACTTGCATTAAGTGATTTAGATATTTCCAAAAATCATTCTCGTTTATCATAG